>QLPG01016920.1:0-14045 GCA_003314385.1 Gomphus sp. MG54 | reverse complement strand
ACTCGGACATATGACTTGGACCCATTCGTTTTCCTGAAGTACCGTCTCCATTGACTCACTCAAACCAGATCACCAGCCTACATTATTCCTTGATTCCGAGAATGCGAGCTCGACCCGCATGATCATCCGCAGGTACTGCCCTTACTTCGTCCAAATTTGTACACCGTACCTAATGCGCTCCTCTCAAGGCTGCCGTCACAGAAACAGCATAGCTGTGCCAGATTACCTACCAACCAAAAACCACCTGATCATGGACCTTCCTTCCCTTCGGAATATTAATATTTCAATAATAGGTCTTACCGAGGCTGTGAGGCTGGGTACAGTGCTCACCTTTCCTTGGTTATCATATGCGTTGGAAAGTTGAGTTACGGGTAATGGAATTTTTTAAACAGCTTGAATAATAATAATACCCTCGAAGTGCTCATCCGGAACCGTGAGACATCCAGGGAAATAGAAGTGGGTACAATGTCGTTCAATATTGAGCAAACAATCGACTTCTTTCGTCGTACTGTTGAAATTTTAGTACGGACTTTGTACATTTTCATGCCCATGTGAATTAAATTTACAGAGTACTAAAGTACTAACCAGGTGGAAAATATACAGTCTATTGACAGGAGATTTATTCAATGAGTAAATCATTAGGAACTGAAGTTCTAAAATTTCTTGCGCCATGTCACGGTTTTTCTCATGCCATGGTTCCTCTTTCTACAGTGCCGCATCGTGAGTAGTGTTTTAGACACCTGATCATTCTTCCCGTCTATCCGGCACTCTTTACCTCCCATTCCCCCACAGTAGAGAAGGCCCAGGAGAGGGGCAAATTGAATCCTGAAGATCACAGACCACAGCATTAGGGTAGCACCAATGGGGGAGTTTGCCTGATAAGCGCGAAATCTCAGCGGCATGAAATGTTGTCGCGAAAAATTTAACCAAACTAAGCCCGGACAACAAACTTCCTGCCTTGTACCTATGCAGACCAACTCCAAGCAGAAACCTCCCAAAGATGTCTTTCATAATGTAACTTTTATAGAGGCCAGCGGTCAGCAGAACACAATACCAGTCTGCAGCTCTGCTTTAAAGGTATATGTAGACCACCTAGTCCTTAGCTTACAGCAAAAAATGAGATCTTGGCTCTCTTCACCATGCATGCCTGGCCGATTAGTTCGAATTTTGCTTATATCTCCATTCATCAATTTAACTGGATTTACTTCCAGAGAATGTAGCTTGATTTAAGAATTTCCAAAGATTCCAGAGGTGTTGCAGTCAGTTTGAGAATGTCCCCAGTGTCATGATGTTTGTTGTTCCCTTCGGACCTTGAGATTATCCATATCTATGAACAAGGGAAACAGAAGCTTCAAGGAGAAATATCATCCTTAGACCAAAATTGGAATGCCTGGCTGTTAAGAGTTACAATACTGGGGCTGATGCCAGTCTCAAACCTTTCTCATGTTGGAATATGTATGAGTAAGCAGTGAACACAGCAGGACTGGACAACTGAAGGTATTGATAACCTTGGTCATGCATGACATGCCAGAAGAGAACAGAATGTCAGAGCAGTTGAACTGGACACTGCTGGAGCATGCATGGGTGATGCATCTCACAGGTCTGCCCAAGTTTCTGTGAGCAGAGTCAGTCTAGCATGCAGCATGGCTTAAAAACTGTACATCAACATGTGTCTTCAATGGCAGGATGCTGTACAAGCTTGTTCACAGTGCAAAGCCCAATCTCATAGACCTACTAGTAGGGAATAACATGGCTTATGCCAACCTGCATGGGTCACTGGGTCAGGTGTGGGTGCAGGTCAAGTTGAGAGCACACACACCCCAGCCCAACCCATGGTGTCATGCATGCATGTAAGACATGCACATGCCACATGCACATACATACAACACAAATGTGCAGAATGTGCATGCACCACACATGCCATATGCACATGCATGCAGGTGGGGTGTGCACCCAACACCCATCCACCAATGGGAAAAAACCCATCAGTTGATGGTTTTGGGTTTCCCATGGGTTGGGTACAGGTCACCTACATTTGACCCATGGGTGACCTGTGCCATTCCCTAATGGCAATAAGCTGGACTCTCAGACAGAGGAAGGGAGATGGGTGGGATACAGTGATAAGAGCAAAGGACATAGGATTTACTGGCCCAGGAAATACCATGTCACAGTAGAGCACAACAAGATGTTCAATGCCCCTGTCCTCATTACCCCTGCCAATGAACTGGCTGAGAGGGAGTCTTCCCCCCAAGGCAGTAGAACATTGGTGGCACCCTCCATAGACAACCCCTGCTACTACAGCCACCAGGCCTAGCTACAGACCCTGTATGAATCAAACCCTTCGAAGGGCTCAAGACCCTGGAACTGTTACATACCATTGCAATGGTTGGTGAATACATGTAACAAGTTACTGTTTAAATAGTGCCCACAGACTAATGCCAGATAACCTGGCATAGTGGCCTTTTGGCCCAGTTGAAAGAACATATCACTGTGGGAATTTGTTGCCTTTCACAGGAACCCACAGAAGACCTGCTCCAAGACCAAGGTCACCACATGTAGATAGTTCTACATATGTGTGTGAGATCACTGATAGCACAGGCAGTAGCACAGGTTATACAAATGCACCTGCATACCCTTGAGGGCTGCTGATGCCCACCAGTGGCTTAGCTCTGACTTAGCTCTGATTTCCCTGAGAGATCTGGAGGAGGGCACACCAGCACTGAGAGGGAGATATACCACCACTTTAAGTTTTTGATGGCAATAGTAATGCATGATACAGGAGCCAATGTCAGGGGAACCCCCAAGAATAGATCCTGACCAAAGCCTTACCGACCGAGGGCTATATCCACTGACCAAGGTTTGTTTGGTATACTCCTGACTATACTGACCGAGATTCATACTGAATGAGCATTATGGCTGGCAGCTGGCATCAGTGGGCATCAACTGCAGCTATCAGCCACACCTTCAGCAGGCACCAGCTATACAGGTATCCTGGTACAACCACCAACCAATGTAAGGAGTGATGCCCAATACACGCAGAGTGCCATAGCAACAGTATATATATATTCATAGTTAGTAGGCAAAGGGTTCTCTAGAGTTTTCTCTTTGGATCCCCCCTTGCCAGGTATGCTAGTCACTGTGTATATAGGTCCTGTACTAAACACTTTGGATCTGTAGGGAAATGAGCACTAATAGATTAATGCAACTTGAGTAGGTGCACAAGAGAAAAACAGACTAATAAAAGAACCACTCAGTGTGTGTGGTCAACACTCTTTTATAAAAGAAAACTACCCAATAAAAGAACCACAAAATTATTAGACTATATATTACATTGGAATTGTTTTTCTCACCCCCTCAGTGTGTGTGGTCAACACTGAGGAGGAAATAGTACTGTGCACGAATGCATTCAAATACTATGAGCCAAATTGTCAAGCTTCGGGTACTGACAGACTTCGGTACTGCTGAGGGGTGTTGTCAAGTCCGTAACTGTTATAGCCCATGCCACCAAACAAACCCACATTAAGCACCACAACCACCTGCACCGTTTCTGGGACCCTTCCGATTGCCCAAAGCCTGCATAACAGATTTCTGGAGGTCCGACATACATTCCGAGGTTCCACGATTCCGAACCTCTGAAGACTCCGAAGTCAAGGTTCCGTTACTTTGATAACCGACGTGCAGTACCATCGCGTACCTCACTCCCTTGTTTTCTCCTTTATATTGACCCCTTGTACTCTCCTTCTCCTTGTTTTATAACCAGCAAAAGATAGTACAAGGATAGTCACATGTATATAGTCTCCCAGTTGACTGGACTATTTGCCAGTACAAATATCGACTTAGTCTACCACCTAGTTTCTGATTCATTTCCGGTAAACTCCCGTCTCCTTTCCGAAATTAGGGACAGACGATCGAGGAGAGCGTAACACATAAGTTGAAGCCAAGTCCCTTCGACCTCAAACACTTCAGTGACCGGATTGAACCAATCCACGACCGACCCTAAGTTCTCGGTGCTTCCGCCCCTGTCCGTAGTCCGTCCGACTTCCGACTTCGGTCCTCGGCCCCATTACAGACCTTCACGCTAACCCAGATAGCCCTTTCGGAAGTACTAGCTAAGCGCCTGACACGCGGACTTAACAGTAACGCCGAGTACCGGCTCACTCGGGAATACTGACCAACCGGCCCTTGCCCACATCATCTCGCACTACCACATGGCCTTGGCTCGGTACACCCGGTACATCATCTGGACCACTCTTCTCATCCTATCCCCTTCATTGTTCCTCCACCCCCTATCCACTCCTTGACCCATTCCCCCTGAACAACATGATGGCCACTCATTGTCCTAGCCACTGCCTATTGTTTTATCTTCGGCCATCCTCTATTGTTCTATTCTCGCCCACCACTTTATTATCTTATTCTCAGCCATACTCCATTATCCTAATCCCGCTTACATTCCTTATTCTATTTCTGACCACTGTGGACAATACCTCCATGTGGTTTCTCCATACCTTATTGTTTCCATTCCTTATGCCACCCTGTTCCACATCTTGCTTCTTAACTATATAAGTAGCGGGATGTATGTAGATAGTTTCTCACTCAGAATATCAATTGGTTTGCACCCCTTTGTCTGTTTCCTACCTCTAAAGTCCTTCACTCCTCACGAGGCTCCTCCCACTATCCAAATTAGTGGCATGCACGGAACAGCAGGGCACAACACATGAGCACGTTGAAGCCTAGCCACTCCGGAATGGTTTGCAGGACTTAACCAATATTTCAGCGTTACTGAATCCTGACAGGTGTTGTCGAAAGGTCGGGTGGACTATGGCCAAGTCCTGCAGGCCAAGAGTAGTGGCGTTGGCTTCAATGTACTCGTACATTGCACCCTACTTGCCATGCATGCCACTGGTTTTGTGACAGACAGATACTCGGGAGGATGCTGATGATGCCGGCCTGAGTCGAGGACTTTACAGAGGAGAAGAAGGTAGAAGGGCCTAAGCCTAGTCGATACCCAGAATGAGGAAATATGTACATGCATGTCCTACTTATATAGGTTAAGAAGCGACATGGAATAAGGAATGTGGGACAACAAGGTATGCAGAGCATGTGGTTATTGTCCACAACGAATAAAATTAGAATGAAGGGATGCAAAACGGGGATAAAACAATAAGGTATAAGATAATAGAGACATAGCCAAGGATAGGACAATAGGGAGTGGCCGAGTATAAAACAATGGAGTCGTGACCAGGGATAATACAAGGACAGGAGGTCCCGAGGGGAGACAGACCAAAGGATGAAGACAGGGAGTGTGGATGGTGGACGTGCTGAGCCAAGACTGGCGTTCCAAGTGTTATGCATGCGGCGTGGACACTTGATCGTGGATATAGGATAGTCGCTCGGTTGGCAATGCCGAATAGACAGGTCTCGGTACGTGTACTTGACACAAATGATGTCATAACTGACCACTATTTCAAACTTTGAGGATCATGTGTGATGCTCCCAGCAGATTTTAAAATATGACAGCATGTCATGCAAAACATAAAAATACAAGATTTTAAACTTATGAAAAATAAATGAAAAATAAATGAAAAATGAAGGAAAGATATACCAATAATTCCCCATCAAAACAATGAAGAAAGTCAGTAATTTTTTTTATATTGGGCTTGATGTGTTGGTGTGATCCTAACAGGATCCCCCTTTGCAAGTGCACCGCCCAAGGGTAGAACACTTGCTTAGGTTTCCCTTACAGTAGAAAACTCTCCCCTATGAGTACTGGCTGCCCTATTCACCTGACTCTGAATTGAGTTTCTTTGGAAGCAGTGACAACAGCAGCCCCCTCTTATTTACCCAATAATAACACCCTATCCTCCATGGTTTTGCCATCAGCCCAGGAGATATTAGACCAATTAGCTGGTATATAACAGGAGTTGTTGAGAGAGAGAAGAGATAAGCAGGAACTGGAGGTGATGTTGAGCATGCTGCAGACCACCACAATGAGCCTAGTGACAGGCCTGCTGACCTGCACCCATCAGCCTGTGAAGCATACGGTCAAGCCTGTGAGGCCCTCTGGGTTTGACGGTGACTGAATGAATGGACAGTTGTTTATGCAGTTGTGCATACTCTACCTCAGCATTTGTGTGAGCGATAGATCCTCTGGGAAATATCCTTCATGAAGTCTGGGAGAGTGGTGACTTTTCCTGCCCAAGTGTTTGCCTGCAAAGCAAAAATGGGATAGCCCCTGTATGCAAATTGGAAGGCATTTGTCAAAGCCTTTCAGCAGCACTTTTACCCCCTGCACTGGGAGGCTGTAAGGGGTTTGTCAGGCACTAGGAATGTGGATGATGTGTGGGCTAAGTGCTATTGTAATAGTGCTGACTTCATGATGCTGGCAGGAGGTGGCCAAGTCCTGCAGGCTGGTCGGAGTGGCTTGGCTTCAACACACTCATGCATTGCACCCTACTTTCCATGCATGCCACTGATTTGAAACAGAAGAGATACTCAGGAGAGTGCCAAAAATGTTGGCCCAAGTAAAGGACTTTTGGCAGAAGAAGGGAGGGCAGGAAGGCATAAACTCAGACTGAGGAACTATGTACATGCATTTGCTACTCATATAGGTTAAGAGGCAGAATGTGGAATAGGGTGACATAAGACATGGAGAAAGGAATAAGGCATAGAGACCATGTGGAAGTATTGTCCACAGTGATCTAGAATAGAACAATAAGATGTAGACGAGAATAGAACAATGAGATATGACTGATAATAAACAAGTAGGAGTGTGAGTGAAAATAGAACAATAGAAGGTGGCTGAGTATAAAACAATAGGGCCACAACCAAACAATAAATGAATAGTGAATGTCTTGAGGGGAAATAGGTGAAGGGAAGGATGGGGAATGAAAGAATAATAAGGAATAGAAGGGATGGGATGAGGAAAGTGAACCAAATGATGAATGGAATATACCGAGCTGAGATGATATACTAGTGAGGCATGACTTGTCACTGGTGTGTGGGATTAAATGGTAAAGGTTGTTTGGTCAGTACTACCGAGTGAACCAGAGCTCAGTATTGTGGGCTTGACAGGGTTGTAGTGCTCATAGGATGTCACACAGTGTTAGCAAGGGGAAAATCCTAAGAGGATAACCTAGCATCCCTTGCCACTGAGCCCTCTGGCCTATGGTAAGCAACAAAACTGTTCACATGTTTGGAAGGTTTGGATTGTTTATCTAATAGGAAATTCAATTTGATTTTTAAAATCATCAAAATATTGTAACATATGCTCTAGCATTCTGGCTATCCTGTAGACCAAGAATCTAACATACCAATGTGGAACTTCCTGAGATATACATATTCTATATCCAAGGTCTCATTTGAATGATTTTGTTGCTGATGTGTCCAAAGCAAAGAATTGTATATTATCAGTATAGCCTGATGGCAATAAGCAAATATACCAAAATACTATTTTTGAATATTGCTGCTTCTTACAAAATTTTCAATGAGTGTATGATATGAGAAATGATAAAGATGAAGGATATGTATGTCAAGTACATGTACTGAGCACCTGGTAACTTGGCAGTGCCGACCAAACAATCAGTCTAATTCCATGCACAAGTGAACAATCCACACATATGTCACTTGGTATGTCGGTCTCAGCTTGGCACATTCACCATCCACATTCCCTATTCCTGTCCCTCATCCACTCTTCCCCACTCATCATCCATTAATCCCCACCCCTTTTATTCCTTATTTCTCAGTCTGCTCTACCTTGGGACATTTCTTCATTGTTTTATCCTCGGCCATGACCCTATTGTTTTATAGTTGGTCACCTTTTATTATCTTATTCTTGGCCACACTTCTATTATCTTATTTTCATTGTTCTATTTTTGTTCACATTCCCTTATTCCATTCTTAATCACTGTGGACAATACTCCCACATTGTTCAATCTGCATGTCGGCGCTTAGCTAGAGGCTTCCGGAAGGGTTTCTAGAGGTTCTGAATGATTTCTGAGGGGGGGTTTGTACTCCAGAGATGGAGGGACTAAAGGTTGTGGGTTCATGATTGGAATCGGAAAGGGGGCAGAAAGACGGGAAGCACTAGGGGGCCTAGGACTGTTCATGGTATAGGGCAGTTCGAGTGGTTCAAGGTCACAGGGACTTGGCTTCAACTTATGTGTTGCACCCTCCTCAATTGTCTGTCCCTAATTTCAGAAAGTCAGAAAGTTTACTGGAACTGAATCGGAAACTACAACGTAGAATTAAGTCGATATTCATACTGGCAAATAGTCCAGTCGACTGGTGACTTATATACATGTATCTACCTTTGTACTAACTTTGCCGAGTAAAGACAAGGGGGGGAAAGAGAGTACAAGGGGCAATACAGAACAAAGAACAAGGGAGTGAGGTATGCAATGATCCTGCATGTCATTTATCAAAGGAGCAGAACCTTGGCTTTGGAATCTTTGGAGCTTTGGGAACACAGAACCTCCAGTTGATACAACAGAATTTGAAAAGTGGTTATTCAGGCTTTGAGCGGTCAGAAAGGTCCCGGAAATGGTGCAGGTGGTTGTGGGGTTTAATGTGGGTTTATTGGCGGCATGGGCCATAACACACATGGTCTCCATACCTTATTGTTCTCCATCCCTTATGCCATCCTGACTCCACATCTTGCTTCTTAACCTATATAAGTAGCACATGTATGTAGATGGTTCTGCAACTTGGTGTAAGCCTCCTTGTCTACTCTCCTCCTGTCTGAAGTCCTTACTTGGACCAGCACCCTTGGCAACCTTGGCACCCTCCTGGGCACTTCTTCTGTCTGAAAACAGTGGCATGCATGGAAAGTAGGGCACAACACATGAGTACATTGAAGCCAAGCCACCCTGATTGGTCTCCAGCACTTGACCAATTCCCACCAACATTGTGAAACCGGCACTATTGCAATAGCACTTGGCCCACACATGTTGACATTCCCGGTGCCTGACAATCTATCATTAAGCAATTTTTCAAGCTATTTTCAAGTTGATGTCAAAATACAATTCACCAAGCTTCCACCTATGATTGGGAATATGTATGATGTTTTCTATATATGTTGCCAAAAAGCCCATGGCACTGTGATGGAGTGGAGACATCACATATGTATGACATATGCTATGTACCATGGCAGTGATATGCTCTATGCCCACTTCTTTCATGCTCTCCTCTAGTTTCTGACATATCTCGACCACATCGGGCGTGCCTTCCCAACCCTCCGAGCCCATTGTGTGACCTTTCTCCTACGACGCTTTGACTCTTCCTCTGTGCTGATCCGCCCTTGGCCCATAACTCCCCAAAGCGCAAGAGCAAGGCCTTCGCACCGAGCCATAGGTATCATGTCATGGTCGAAGCTACGGTCGAGAATACTCTACTTGCCCTGGTAAATGCAAATGGAGTCTTGCCGTGGTCCCTGGCCCATTGGTTTGCCTGTAATACGACCCATTCCGGGGTATCCTGTATACAGTCAATGACTTATATGTGAAATTAATGATCAATAAGAGATGCCGAGACACCTTGACAAGATATGGATTAAATAATTTCATATTGTCATTTTTTTATAAGAACCTACGAAGTACAAAAATTTCCCCAGCAGCAACCAGGTTAAGTAGGTTAATCATAACCTCTACTATGGAAGTATCGTATGACCACCCTGTACACGTCAAACGTTCAGACCACTCGGTAAAGAATGTTGATGGAGGAAGCGACTTACGTGCACGGAGAGGATATTGATATAAGTCGTTCTGAGTTTCTTGAAAGTTCCCTTCGTCAGATACGTGAAGGGACTTGTTGTTGTTTCCTGCATAATTCATCTTAATTCATATATTAAAACCACCATACTTATAGCCTATGGTGAACTTAGTGGCAATCACGAGCTGATCTCTGATGCCACGCTTCTCCGCCCATTGCCTATGAATTGTTCTGAGGATTCTCCGTGAAAGATATTAGTAGTGTCGAAAAGGTTTCCCCGGGTTGAATATCAGTTTTCGCAGATCTGTGTAGTAGTAAATACGGTGTGCACTTACGCCGGCGTCATAGAAGGCATCAGCAATTTGAAAGAGGATTCCTTATCCATGCTTCCCGTATGATGAGAGCATTTGTCACCTATACTCATAGCACCAAGCTGCAAAGGGGAGACACGGACTCCAGCGTTGGGAGATAGAACACGATTGCGACCCAATTGTCGAGAGAGAGAAAAGGAAGCCTCTTGATATACGGCACGGAAATTATCATAGTATAGTACAGATATCTTCCTTCCTACTTCATTCCCTTCACACGCAACCGCCGAAGCAACAAAAAAAAAAAAAAGAATAACAAATATAACGACTAGTTAGTACAAGAGCACGCTGAGGTGACGTCCTCATCTACCAGTAAGTTGACAGACAGTGCACAGAGTGTCACGTCATGTACGTATGCACAACTATTGAAGATATGCGCCAACCGTGCGTGCAACAATAGAAGCGAAACAGCGAGCACTCTGGGAAATTACTATAGCTTATCAGGTCTTGCCTCCGGGTTCAGCGTAGTGTCACCGACTCACCCCTTTAAGAATACATCATGCTTGGAATACTCACAATACTGAGCACTTCAAACGCCTGAGGGGAAAATTACCAAAGTCAAAAGTTCAGGTAAACCTTAGGTGGTTTGAAGGCATATCGCGACTAGCAAAAATCACTTAGTGAATAGAGAGGTCGATCTGCACACCTTCCATTATACGCACAGATCAATCAAATATAATCATTCACCAAAAACAGTTCGGTTATTGAGTGCCGTGTTCCATTCGGCGGCGTTGCCTGTGTTGTAAGGTCCCAAGTGTCAGATGGCGGCATTGTTCTTTAAAGTCCCCGGATTCCTGTTCCTGTTAACGAGAGGTTGCGGACGATGTGTGTAGAGGTTGATTGTGGGGATGACTGGATAGGTCATCTGATCAGGTTTAAACCTGTCAACAAGCTGATTGTTTCGATGATACAATGGAGGGCGGGATTCATATATCTACAACACACAGTTGATAAATGGAGGAAGTAGTATGCTCAAAATAATGACGTCTGTTACCGCGACCGCGATCAAGGGAGACTTGGTCAAGGATGCAATGAGAGATGGTCAATCGATGCTGGAATTCCCAGTGTTTATTATGTTATAGCAATCGTCGGAAAGAAATATATGTATATTGCCTGTTAAAGCCAGAATGACCGGGCAGTTTTCCACATGTTTCTTGCACTGATTCCTAAATGTATAATGGAGAAAGAACATCCCGGCTGTCGGCTTCTGGCTCGGGCGAGATAGACTACAAATAAAATGAACAAATAAAACCAGCAATAATTATAGGAAAAGAAAGGTATGAACGACCAAAGCTGGTGGGAGGAGAGAAAAACCCGATTTCTTTTCTCGCCATCGGCCTTCTGTAGTACTTGCAGTTCAAAGGTATCTGCACAGTATTCTTTCCTGTATCTCCCGTTCACCTCACTTTCTGTATTTTGTATTTATTTTGTTCATTTGTTTCTACCTTCCTTCTGAGCATCTTACAGGACACGCGGGTACAAGCTGACATCTTGACATTTGACATTTGACATTTTGAACGCCAACACACTGTTTGTGCCAGTCCACAGCAGAATGGAGTTGCAGAGCGTGCCAATCGTACAGCTGTGACGTTTGACATTTGACATTTGACATTTGACATTTGACATTTGACATTTGACATTTGACATTTGACATTTGACATTTGACATTTGACATTTGACATTTGAGACAATTTACCTCTCTACGCGTGTTTTCAGAAATTCCGAACTGGTTTGTCTTTGTAGTATAACATGAAAACCCAATTCGACATACACTTAGAATGGATGACCAGAAAAAAACCTTGCTAAAAGACGAGCTTGCCCGTTTCCGATTTAATTAATATACTCATGAATCATTTTTTACCTTGTTTAATATCTGAGATATTTGACGATTTGACGATTCACCCGTGCTCCTACAGATTTGCCGAACTGGCATCCCGGTGACACGGCAGCCAATTCGGGATACTTGTAAAGACACCAAAGAAACTCTAGCTTAAAATGGTCTGATCATCGTCTGCAAACCGGGTTTTTTTCTTGCTTTTGCTGTAATATTTCGGTCAATTGTGCTTCATTCTGCTTCTCTCAAATGCTTTCGACAGCTCCCAAAACAGCCTCTCGAAGAGGCCGAGAATATGCAGATGAGGAATAACACCGTGTGGTAACATCTTGGCGAGCATTGGTGTTGCTGCGATGCTGGAAGAACAGAGTTCTGGTCTGAGACTATATACTTATCTATTAGATCGGTTGTATTATTTCCACTTGATTTGAAACTATCATGGGTAATCTGCTAGAATTTTTGAACTTTTTGTAAAATTATACGAAGATCGGAATTATCGGAGGCATACAACCCTTAGGTGCACATAATCAATAGAATTTAATCGACATAATAGATGGATGATTTTCAAATCATTTGCAATGATAGGCTAGATATTTTTGTTGCACATCATCTGTGGAACTGGAATGTCTTTCGAATGGTGATATCGTCTCTTGAACGCAGGTATTTGCCATAGCATGTGTGCACAGTGCGTCTGTGGAAGAGGTTC
Organism: Gomphus sp. MG54; assembly: GCA_003314385.1. Classification (NCBI taxonomy): domain Eukaryota; kingdom Fungi; phylum Basidiomycota; class Agaricomycetes; order Gomphales; family Gomphaceae; genus Gomphus; species Gomphus sp. MG54. The sequence continues at coordinate 1,432 of QLPG01016920.1, read as the reverse complement.
AAATTCGGAGCTATTACAGTATAGTAGACCTCCTTGATACAGATTTCAGTCAAGCTCAATTTTAGCTCAAAATTTTGTATATTAAATTTTTAAAAAATTATATAACAATTGAGAAGTGTCTTGAGAACATCTTTGCTCTATATTATGGGGGCAAAAAAGCTGTTGTTGTGGCAGAGTAAATTTTTTTGTGCAACAGGTCAAAATGTCACGCGTAGGGGTCCTTGATACAAGCGGGACATCTAATTCTCCGCGCGTGGAATCTGCGGCCCGTTGTCATTAGTCATCCATTTCTTCATCGCATTCTTCAATTTCCTCATTTTCATCTTCATTCAATGTGGGGGGGAGCTTTGGTTTGCGACCTCTTGTGGGTTTTTTTGGCCATGATCTCTTTGGAACACCATCTGTTGCCAAATGTTGACACTCTTCTTCCCAAATGGCAAGATTCTTCTCATGGTTTGCTTTTATCACCGCCCACTGATCTTCTAAAGCCACCAGTGCATCCTTTCTTGCTGCCCTTTCATCAGCCTTTTTAGCCCTTTCTCTGGCCTCTCCCTCCCTCTGCTGGCTCTGCTCTGCTATCTTTTGCCTGAAAGCATTTGAAGACAAGACTTGGGCTTTTCCATTAAAAAGCAGTGAGTGGTTGTGTTTTTTTCTTGTTTTTACGTTTATTGAGGGCATTTGTTAGCTTGCATAGATGAAGATTCTGTAGGACCAGCTGTGCCTGCTCCTCCTCAATTTGCATGTCTTGGACTTTAACTTGAAGCTGGGCATGTTTGACAGTTTCTTGTAATTCAAAGATTTTGAGTTCCAGTAATTCACGACTGTGCCACTTATTGACAGTATTTGATTTGGCAAGATCCCAGTTTGGCTGAGGAAGGGATGATGGTGGGCAAGCAAGTACAGGTGCAATTACTGGTGTCGAGGAGGTGATGGGTTCATCTGAAACAAGGAATGAACCAGATGATGTGGAGGCAAGTCCCTTGTATAATGAGCGCATTCTCTTTGAAGGTGTGTACAGGGCAGGGTCTATTTGCCAATCTTGTGCATGTTTCAGTGAAGATGATGTTGGTGAGTGGTCTATTGTAATATGGCTTGGACTGGATGTTGATGTAGATGCAACCAGGTGGCTTTCTGATGGGTTTGGGTCAAAGGCCCCAATGATAACTTGGACAGGACTTGATTGGGGTAGGGGAAACTCTCCTTTAGTTGATGTAGCCATGCTTGGTTTCATTTGGGTAGGTGAAATTGCATCACGATTAAATGGATATATTCCAGTGACACGAAATGCTGCTTTGACAGTTTCTTCATCAAAGGCCTGGTTATATGCCATTCCAAAAAGGTAAGTGAAGTCATTTTTGCCTACTGGTCTTTGGTTATCCTCCTCAAAGTTGGTTATGACTCTTTTCCAGGTTTCCTTCATCTTTCCAAAGCA
>QLPG01016918.1:0-15752 GCA_003314385.1 Gomphus sp. MG54 | reverse complement strand
ATGCTCCCCTTCATTGAATAAGTCCTCCCTACCTGCCAGGAACAAAGGCTCTTTTCTCTTGCCTTCTCAGCTCAGCCCAACCATTGGGTTCTTCTTCCACAGCCTCCCCTCCACCCCACACACACACAAGCCTATAAGCCCTATCCATCTGCCTACAGATCATTGGCCACTTCAAGGCCATCTGCAGCCCACTTCATTTTATCCATGCAGTCATTGGACACATCTATAGCCACCTTCTGGTCCTTAACATGTGATAGGCCTTTGCAGATAGAAGTTAGGGCCTCTTGAATCCCCTAGAGTTCTGCTACTATCTCTGAGTATCTAGTTTTGGGGGAAATAGTGATAACCACCTCTGGCTTTTTCTTCTTTTATGGAGGGCCTATAGTCTCCTCCAATTCCTCCCAGATCTATTTCTCTTTTGATAGACTGGCCACAATTACAGATACCCCAGAGATGCCACACTTTATCTTGTGATCCTGACAAGAGGTACAAGTCTAATTTTGTAGGAAGTAGACTAGATGCAAGTAAGTTTGCAGTAGGTGCAGTAGTTTCACATCTATTTTTCTAAGGAGTCTGATGGTTTGACTGTCTTATCCACCTGATGATAGAGATCTAGCTGTAGACATATCAGTTCCTGTCCACTAGATTTAATGGGTCCAAGACCCACCTCTTATCCAGTTTCCCATGCCTCCTATATGTGACAATTTACCAAGTACTTCTAGGCTTTGGCAATGACCACCTGCTCATACTTGTTTCACAGGTAGTCTGTCTCTCCCTCTCAGGCTGAATTGCTTGACCCTACTACCATGGATGCAATGACTGGGGCCTCATCAATCTCTTCCACTGTCTTATTGGCCTTCACCTTAGCCAGTTTTTGTTAAACACAGTAGAGTAAAAGAGTGATAAGAAGAAAAAGCAAGAGAAAACTCAGATACAGACACATACACAGACACTAACACAGATAGAGGATGTGGTTGCTAAGACAAGCCTTGTGATTAGATGAAGGTGTCTATACAACCAAAGCATCTACAACATTATATTATATAAACTAACAGTTTCTAAAGGCAGGCTTTCTCTACCTCTTTAGCCAATTTCTAGGCCTTTTTAGCCTAAAGAAGGACTTCTTCCTACAGCTGCTTTTCCTCCTATACCTGCTCTTTCTCCTTTTCCTGTTTTTTTTTTCCCAGACAACCCACCCCTCCTCTTTTTTCTGCCCCTTTTCCTTCTTTTGCTCCTCCTTTTTCTTCTTCTTTTCTTCTTCCTCCCATCTCTGTCTTTCTACCTTTGCCTAGTATTGCTCCTGCTCAAATTTAACAAGGTGGAACTATTTGGTGAACTCCTATTCATTGGCCTGAATGACATTGTCCATTAGAAAGAAGGACTTTAAGTAGCAAGAAGGGCCTCTCTTTTGTAGTATTTAGGCCCCTGGGTACTTTCTAATGCCTTTCTATACCCTAACACTTTTCTAAGCTTTCATACCCATCTCCATCTTAATCATTGCCTCAGTAAGTACTAGACCTCAAGGGCTCAGTCCTAGTAGGGGGTACTGTTATAGCCTATGTCCAAAGCCATCCTATGGACACCAATGAACTAACAAGTCTAAGTTTGCAGACATATTTTATTCTAGGTCTCGATTAGGGAGGTACATAGAGGCCAACTATATACTAGCTATCCTCTCATGCATAATGGATACTAGCTGGGACATTGCTGTATTGGAGCGCAAAAGTGAAAATTGTATTATTATGCAAGCTAAATTCAAACTCAGATCAAAACATCGAAGATGTAATATATAAAACAAGTCATATCTGGCCAAATACCAGTCATATCAAATAGAAACATAAAAGGGGACTTCAGTGCATCTCAATATGCTGTTCATCAATCTGTAAAGGTACAAGGTGTGGAAACTGTGCAATGTGATGATGTGACAAGTCACCTGAAGTGGAGGGGCTTAACTGGGAAATGTTTACAAAGCTATAGTACAGATGGCCTCATATCTGAGAAGGTAGAGCTATAGTTTAAAGTAGTAGAGCCTTTTGTAAAGGAGCTAGATGGGAGTATAGAGAGTCCATATCTATAGATACCCTAGTAGAAACATGATAATATCGATTTTTCAATCTGATGATTGTGCACCTTGATTCATGGTGCTTAAATTTCTCTCAACTCTGGTTTGACAATATATTTTGACATGTTTTACCTCCTAGTATTAGACACAATGGTACAGACAATAATCATACACAGAATTGACCCAGTCTCCCAATTCACTTTACAACTACCCTAGTCAAGCATGTGGATACTGAACAGGGGAACACTCCTTCTCCTGTTTTTCCCAGGCAACCCACCCCTCCTCTTTTTTCTGTTCCTCTTCCTTCTTTTGCTCCTCCTTTTTCTTTTTCTTCTTCTTCTCTTCTTCCTCCCATCTCTGTCTTTCTACCTTTGCCTAGTATTGCTCCTACTCAAATTTAATAAGGTGAAACCATTTGGCAAACTCCTATTCATTGGCCTGAACAACATTGTCCATTGGGAAGAAGGACTTTAAGTAGCAAGAAGGGGCCTCTCTTTTGTAGTAGTTAGGCCCCTGGGTACTTTCTAATGCCTTTCTATGCCCCAACATGTTTCTAAGCTTCCATACCCATACCTATCTTAATCACTGCCTCAGTAAGTGCTAGACCTCAAAGGCTCAGTCCTAGTAAGGGGGTACTGTTATAACCCATGTCCAAAGTCATCCTATAGACACCAATGAACTAACAAGCACAAGTTGACAGACATATTTTATTCTAGGTCAATTAGGGGTTACATATATGGAGAAAATATTGATAAGCTTTTTTATGTATTTTCTTTGTGAGTGACAAAGTAATCTTGAGAGCTCTTGAGTAAGTCCTTTAGGAGCTCATAAGGAAAAAACAACAGATGTATTATTTTGTCTATATCTAAATTGAATAATGACCAGGTTCGAAATGTATTGTTTCAGCTGGTGGCTGTGACTCGAGATAGAGAAAAGAGGTCACAAGACTGGGCAACAAGATATAGAGAATATTTTTTATTACTACTTCATTGTACAAATTTTCTGCTATTTGTACACAGCTCCTTAGTGAGCTTGATCAGTAATTCCTATGTAGAGAATCCTCCTAACTATGAGAGATGTGTATTGGTAATAACACCTGGTGACCATTTCCTATTTGATATCAAATAGGATTCCATCCTGTCATGCAATCTGGACTCTTTGTTATGCCCACCATTGCATGTACTCTTTAATCCATATGCTCGGCCCTTGATTGGTAATGACATGATCTGTCACCATTTGGTATCAATCAATCATGGGTTGTGAGTTGGATCCGAATTGAATATGAGTTGCCATATGGAGCTGTCAAAATTTATTTGTATAGTAAGAAGCCTTTATTCAGTGTTTCCTTGTTTGTAGAATGGCTCCCTCAATATTTCCCTTGTAGTGGGCCTGTACTGGTTTGTTAGGTATGCATACGTGTCTCTGGTATAAGAAGCAACCTCCCCCTATGTCACTCCTTTGTATCTCCCTAGTCCATCTCTGAGAAACATGGAGATAAAGAAATGTACTACATGGTGGTAATTTTGGAATGATAAAAAAGGTTACATTGAATACATTTATTTATACAAATATACATTTCTCAATAACATAGAGGCTGACTATATACTGGCTATCCTCTCATGCACAATGGATGGTAGCTGGGGCATTGCTGGTCATTGACCTGTAGAGGTGCAAGGTGTGGAAATTGTGCAATGTGATGTGTGGCAAGTTATCTGAAGTGGAGGGGTTTAATTGGGAAATGTTTACAAAGCTGTAGTGCAGATGGCCTCATATCTGAGGAAGCAGAGCTATAGATATATAAAGTGGTAGAGCCTTTTGCAAAGGAGCTAGATAAGAGTATAGAGAGTCCATATACTATAGATGCCCTAGTAGAAACAAAGGCAGTTTGAAATATTAACCTTTTAAATATATTAGATGGTATACTATAAAGAACAAGATAGAAGAGGTATAGATAAATAGAAAGTAAGAAGTCATCCTCATCTCATCAATCATCAGCTCAAAAACCCCTGATGTGTCAAACAATGAGAGGAGGTGAAGAATAGGGAGGTAGACTGCCAGGTGGGAAATGTTGAGCCACTCCTGATCCCTAAGCACTAGTGGGATACAATTAGTATAGACTTAATAGTTGAACTCCTCAAGGCTCATAGATATGATGTGATCATAAATGTAGTAGATTTGGCAAGCAAAAGAGCACATTTCCTTCTAACAAAGATGACCCTTATGGCCTTGAGGGTAGCATAGCTTTATCTTGCACATGTGTAGTAGTTACATAGGTTACCAAAACAGGTAGTCTTGGATTGAGGCCAATAGTTTATCTCAGAGTTCACCCAAGAACTTTACCAGCTCCTTAGAATAAAACTTTCAGCCACTATAGCCTACCATCTGCAAGGAGATAGCCTGATTGAACATTCCAATCAAGAGCTAGAATAGTACTTTCTGAGTATTTGTCAATGAGTAGTAAGATGATTAGGATAATCTCTTGCCCATGGCTGTGTTCCAGTATAACAACCATGTGCATATAGTCATCCAACAGACTCCATTGATGCTAGACACCAGACAACACTCACATATAGGATCTGAGCTCCAAGAACCTGTTGGGAATCTCTCAGTGCTAAGAGTGTATACAGCAGTAGAAATTGATATAAAACATTTCATAACATTAAAAGTACAAAACATTTAATTCTTCTCTTACCTTTTCTATTCAGATATTTGTTAATATGCCAAAACACAACCTTCCTGGTGTTTTATAATAAATCCTAATACTTCCTTGATCTCTAATACAAATTTTATTGCTCATCACCAAAGGTTTGGCCTGAATTTCAACCTCTGCTGGCCAGTTAATCAGACCATAGCAGATTCAAGTCTAGAGCAAGGTTACTAGCTTCTCTATAGAAACACCCCAAATATTGGTTTGAGACACCCCTGTTTTATACAAATATTATAGTTGTGAAGATTAAGCCTACACATGAGGCTTGTATATGGTATATTTTAGTTTAATCACCTCTACTCTAACATTTTTCTATCTCACCACAATACCCATATCACAACCTATGGACATGAGGGGATGCAAAGCTCTTTGAGGTGACTAGGCTGTGAGAAGTGACTCGTTTGATGTGGCCTGACCAAGTGGGTGGTAAAACACAGAAAACTTTGCATTTCATTTGTTCGGGCATACACTATAAGTAGTACATATTGATTTCATCTCACTTCAGTCTTCCATATAGTTGACTGAAGTGAGTACCAGTTTCAGCCCTTCTATTCCTATGTCCAAGACTGACCTTCCTTTGTTATTAAAGTATGCTTAGGTAGTTATTCTTGTATAGAGACTTGAGTCTTCCATATAGTTGACTGAATATACCTGTGCTTAGTTTTAACAATAGTGAGATACTACACTGTCTCAGCACTGCCTCTGCCCTTAATTACATACTAAAATCTGGTCTACAATGTCTGTTTAATTGTTAAATAAGGAAAGTAGTTAGGAATAGATTTAGGAATATTCTACAGGCTTCCAGCACCTTCTATCACCTTCTCTAAAATTCCACCAGGTTCTGGAAGACTTTACTTATTAGTTAGCTTAGAGAGGAGATACTTAGCTTACTGATCAGCCTGTAAATTAGTATAAAAGAAGCAATCAATTTATCTTATCTTCTTTCACTTATTAGCATGACACTGTGACTCAGTAACTCTTATTTAGCAGTTGATAGTCCTGCTACTAGGTTTATATGATATTAATACTGTTGATAATCCAGTATTATTATATTAGTTTCAGTGTAAGCAGTTGATTACCCTGCTTGGTAAACTGATTCTACAGAGTGATATTGTTCTGTTGATTGTCCAGTTCAATTGCATTCTACCCCTGAGGGTTTCTAATCAGTTGATAGTTCTGATTAAAGACTCTTTTGTAGCCTGAGGTTGCTTCACTGTAATTTCTTTCTCAGCCTCACCCTCATTTAGAGTGCATTGACTGTATACTCCATTCAGTCCACTTACTTCCTCTTTCCTCTAAGCACATTCCCTTTCTTTGGAATATCTCTGTGTTAAAAATAAAAGGAAATACTATCTCAGTCTCTTGGAAAAGAGCTCATATTAGAAGTAGCTAGCTACCTGAAATTGTTGAGCATGGTAGCAATATGGCTGCACATGAACCGGAAGAGACCGGTTAAGTTCTGTAGGGAAATGAGCTTTAATATATTAGTGTAACTTGAGTAGGAACACAAGGGACACAGACTAAGCAGATTAAAACTCCTCAGTGTGGTCAAAACACTCATATTTGAAAGAAACTACTTAAGCAGATTAAAACTACAACTTATTAGATGAAATACATAGACTATAGTTATTTTTCTCACCTCCTCAGTGTGGTCAAAACACTGAGGAGAAGAAGTACATGAGTGTGTCTCAGCGATACCCCTAGCGGTCGTTTTGTGCTCAGTGCATTGGTTAGCCAAAGTGCCGGCAATGACCGAAAGTTAGAACGCACGTAGCCTCGATGCAGAAGCAAATTGAAAAAAAGGCCGCGTCAATAATAGTACAAAAGATTAAAGAAAATAGACTGTGAAAAATATCCTAAAAATACAGAAAAAATATAGAAATGTATTGTGAATGGTTTTAAATGATTTTTATCAAAAAATAAAAAGAAAAATAAAGACTTAAGGAATATTTGGCTTGATATTGGGGTAATTGACCCAACAAGTTCTGCCATAGTGGACCTATGGAACCCAGATGTAATGATATCTGGCTTAGAAATGGATGATGCACTGGGACACAGTATTAATGTAAGAATTAATAATATTTATTATTTCTGAATGGTATATAAGGGATGTAATGAGATCCAAATAGAACAAGCTTTTGGGACATTAAATCTCATTAATAAATATCCCTCAATCTACAGGTTATGGGCCCTGGCTGTAACTGATTAACTCCATTACACCCTGCACCTTCTATTATATCTATTATGTCAAACGCTTACAAGGTGGACCCCTTGAATGATTATATTACATGGTGATGGTGCCTAGAATGGGTCTTAGAGGATCTAGATCTATAGGCAATAAACAAGTGTTGTGGCATTGCATACACCTTTTGCATAAGAGGTCCAATTTGCGACTGTTAAATCCATATGTCGGCGCTTAGCTAGGGGCTTCCGGAAGGGTTTCCGGAGGGTTCTGAATGGTTTCTGAGGAGGGATTTGTACTCCGGGGACAGAGGGGCTAAGGTCACAGGTTTGGGATCGGAATCGGAATGGGGATGGAAAGATGGAAGTGCTGGGGGTCTTGGAACTATTCATGGTATAGGGTGGTATGAGTGGTTCGAGGTCGCAGGGACTTGGCTTCAACTTATATGTTGCGGTCTCCTCGATTGTCTGTCCCTAATTTCAGAAAGTTGGAAAGTTTACCGGAACTTAATCAGAAACTATGACACAGAATTAAGTCGATATTCATACTGGTGAATAGTCCAGTCGACTGGTGACTTATATACATGTATCTAGTCTTGTACTATCTTTTGCCGAGTAAAGACAAGGGGGGGAAGAGAGTACAAGGGGCAATATAAAAGAAGAACAAGGGAGTGAGGTACATGATGATCCTGTGCATCATCTATCAAAGAAGCAAAACCTTGACTTTGGAATCTTTGGAGGTTCGGAAACATAGAACCTTGGATTGATGCATTGGAAATTTGGACAGCAGTTATTCAGGCTTTTGAGTGGTCAGAAAGGTCCTGGAAATAGTGCAGGTGGTTGTGGGATTTAATGTGGGTTTATTTGATGGCATGGGCCATAACAGCGACCCTCAATCTAAGCTATGCCTGCATTTTTCTCTACCTGCCTTGCATTATGGTAGAAGATGGTGTTAGCTTCAAACTCATTGTTTCACATTTCCGGACGAGCATACTAAAAGAATTTGATAAGCACTACACTGAATTCTGAGCAAAAGATTACTCACCTTAGCACTTTTTAAGTGCGATCCTTTGACCCATGGTGCTCACATATCTATTGTATCTCACACATCCTCTTCGAGTTGCACATGATTGTGCTCGATGGTCGATGATGAGAGGGTAGGCATATTGATGGGAGGAGGTCAGTTGACACTGTTGAGATACAAGATGATGGGCAAGGTATATATGCCCATGAGTTTGTGGATGTAAGAAGGGTTGATGAAGGTGTCATCCATTGGCAATGTCAATAGTGGTTACCCCCCAAAATCCCTAACAGCTACTCTTATACACTCTCGCATTTCCAAACTCCAACCAAGCCACCATTCTAGAACTTCATTTCTGTGGCCTCGTAGGACTCATCTATAAGGGGGGGATACTATGTATTAGGAACCGCATGCCGGCATGCCCAACTATTCATTTCAGCCCGCTCAGCCTAACTCTGCCCTCACTTGCCTATTCAACTATACACCCTTAGCCCACAAACTATATTCACCTCATATATCTGTCTTAGTGTCACATGTTAAAATAAATAGACTGAAATACTATCTCAGTCTCTTGGAAAAGAGCTCTTATTAGAAGTATTTAGCTACCTGAAATACTATCTGAAAGAATGGTCAACAATTGTATGAAATATGAGAATAAACTTGAACTTATACCTCAGTCTCTTGGAAAAGAGCTGAGGTCACAGAGTCACACAACTGCAAAATACAATGGCAAATTCAAACTCCGATCAAAGGCAGATATCAGGGATAATAATGAATAAAACCTATACCCTCTCTCTAATACCATCAGATCCTGGTTGGAGAAGAGATGTTTGGGCTGAATATCAAATCCTTAACATCACATGCACCTGTCAATTCACTCCACTCATTTATGTCAACCTCCATATGCTTGCAAATCCACTTTCACTTCATTTACATTTAATTTCCTTTTCATTACATTCTGCTCCACTTTCCTATTCCCAATTCCATTCTATCTCTAATATCTGATCTGCTACTATGTTCCTTATAGGGTAACTCCATTGGGAATCAGGGTGATATGTCACCCCTCAATGTCATGGAGGAGATCAAGATTAGGACATAGTAGTTCTATTCTCACTTTTCATAATCCTTGGCCTTCTCATCCATTATAGGAATCTAGTCGACTCCTCATAGATTTGAAAGTAGTATAAAGCTCTTGTACATTCTGTAGTTCTGTTAAATCCGCATGTCGGCACTTAGCTAGAGACTTCTGGAAGGGTTTCTGGAGGGTTCTGAACGGTTTCCGAAGGGGGGTTCATACTCCAGGGATGGAGGAACTAAGGATCGCGGACTCGGGATCAGAATGGAATGGGGACGGAAGGACAGGAAGTGCCGGGGGTCTTGGAACTGTTCATGGTATAGGGTGGTTCAAGTGGTTCGAGGTCACAGGGACTTGGCTTCAACTTATGTGTTGCACCCTCCTCGATCGTCTGTCCCTAATTTCGGAAAGTCAGAGAGTTTACCGGAACTTAATCGGAAACTACAATGCAGAATTAAGTTGATATTTATACTGGCAAATAGTCCAGTCAACTGGTGACTTATATACATGTATCTAGTCTTGTACTATCTTTTACTGAGTAAAGACAAGGGGGGGGAAAGAGTACAAGGGGCAATATAAAACAAAGAACAAAGGAATGAGGTACGCAATGATCCTACACATCGTCTATCAAAGGAGCAGAACCTTGACTTCCATTGGAATCTTCGGAGGTTCGGAAACATGGAACCTCGGAATGATGCATCGGAAATCCGGAAATCAGTTATTCAGACTTTGAGTGATTGGAAAGGTCCCGGAAACAGTGTGGGTGGTTGTGGTGTTTAATGTGGGTTTATTGGTGGCATGGGCCATAACAAGTTCAGTCCTCAGTCAGATATTTGATTTCAACTAAACTTCTTCTGTCTTGCTATTCCAAAATTAGAGACCAGTGCGATCTGGTGGGCACAATATACAAGTTGAAGCCTTGCCTTACTCTGAACCTTGCCATTGCTTTGACCTTGGGAAATATTATGTTTAATTATGACTACATCATTCTTTCATATCATAACCGATCTACAGGTTATGGGCCCTGGCCATAACTGATCAACTCCACTATACCCCACACCTTCTATTATGCCTATTACATTGAATACTTACAAGGTGAACCCCTTGAATAGGGACAATTATATTACGTGGCGACAGCACCTAGAATGGGTCTTAGAGGATCTAGATCTATGAGTGATAACTGATAGATCAGGGATGGAACCATAGCTGATAGATGCCAGGGCACCTACCAAGGCAGAACAGACCACGATCACTGAATGGAAAAAGAAGGATAAAAAAGTGCAAAAGGAAGTCTATCTTAGGATATCCGATGAGTATTTGATATATATTGATCAAGATACTACTGCTACAAAAATATGGAGCAGACTGTGCGAGATCTTTGAATCTAAAGCAGCTATTGGCATTGTTAATATCTGCCTGGAATTCTTCCAAACAATGGCCGTGGACAGTGCTAATATGGATGAGCACATCCAGAAGATGCACAGGCTATATCAACAACTGAATGCCCAGGGACAATTAATTACCGACAAAGGTTTCAGTAATACATTGCTCACTTTATTACCGGACACCTGGGCCACATTCATAACTACAATTAATGTGATTAGGACAGCAATCAACTCCAAAACCTTGATCACTAGGATCTTGGATGAAGATCAATCACGGAGTGCCAGGACTATTAAACAGATGGTGCTTAATGTTGTGAATCATTAAGCAGAAAATAAACAATTTTAATGATTTTTTACGAAACTCACGATCCTTATGACAAGTTTACGAATGAATATATTCAAGCCATAGTCATGGTGTATTACCATGATTTTTCTGCTATTTTATCTGATGGATCCATGTTACAGAGTATGCATATATATGCAATATGCATACAAATCCAGTATTTCGTGCCGATTTTAACGACGTCAAGCCTATACAGCTATTTTCTTCGATACGATATTCAAGATGCATCTCCACTATTATTCTAGTATTTTTCCATATTTTTCCGATTATTATTTCGACTTCTATTACGGTTTTCCTCACCGATGAACCCACGTGACATCACATGTAGTCACACGTATCAAGCCACACACAAGCGAAGGTAGAGTATTACAGTATCTAATACCAGTTATTAGATAATGTAGTACTTTATCTACTAATATAATGTACTAATAAACACTCGCACAAGTGTGAATATTCGTTATAGGTCATCAAAGATGTATCGCTGCCAGCGCTTATGTCAAAAATGTTCGCAATCCATTATCCTTTTCCCCACCGACTTCTATTCTACAAGACACATTTGTTATCATCCTATCAACTTCCCACTTGAATTCCTATCTATTCCGATCATCTCAAAACAATACAATCATCTCCATCCCAATTAGGATGAAGCGAAGCGCCCATTCATCAGCGTATGGTTGTTGGACCAGCTTGAGCGTGGCACAATATTTTCTTTAACAAAAGTGTTCGCTTTTGCGACACATAGTTCACATGTATGTTTTCTATTATATTTCGATGTGTTTTTTCTCCCCCAATCCCTTGTATAAAATATTTCCCTCATGATGTCATATGTGCATCATTTTCTCATAAGCCTTGTCTCTCTGAGTTTCTTTACCTCCTATATGTATCATATATAATGTATATGTTGTAAAAACAGAAATGTAACCAAAAATTTTATCTTCCATTGCCTCAGAAAATTTAAATCTTTATTTTCCTTTCTCTTCTGCTTAAATTACAAAGTTTTCTTTATTTTCACTCTACAATTCTGGCTCTTAATTCTCTCACTTAAGACACAGCATAACCCCAATGACAGGCACAAAAGTGGAGATAAAGCAACTAGCACTACCGAAGGGAATTGCCAAAATTGTGGCAAAAAGGGGCATTACATAAAGGATTGTTAGGTAAAAGGGGGCAGCAAAGAAGGCCAGGCACCCAAGTGGTTCAAGGATCCAAAAGATCAGGACTCTGCCAAGCAATCTAAAGATGAAGATTTAGCATTTATGGCTTATATTAAGGAGGTCACACCATTGGCAATCTTAGCATCAGACTGACTGGCTGATACAGCTGCAACAATGCACACCACACGTAGCCGAGAAGATTTTATTATATACATGGAGGAAAAGTCAGAAATCAATGGGATTGCACTGGGAAATTCACTAAAAACCAGAGGATGTGGTACAATAACTATACAATTTAAAGTGAATGGTAAAACCTTTCCCATAACCTTACATGATATCAAACATGCACCAGACTTCCCAAATAACCTTATCTCAGTTGGGCAGCTAACTGATCATAGGCACTCGGCTAGACTCATATCTTCAGGGGTGGAATTCATTTCCATAAAAGGCACTATATTTACGATCAGATGGAAGTAAAACCAACTATACAAAATGCATGTGATTACCAAATCTCCAGGTCAGGCACAAGACTTTGCAGCTGTAACCAAGGGGCGAACCTTGATAAATGGCACTAGGTACTCAGTCATATCAATATCTATACTATTAAGGCACTCTACAAAAATGAATTGGTCACAGGGCTAACAATCGATGACACACAAGCACTGACTCAATGTATGGCATGTATTCACAGCAAGTGCCAGGTAGAGCCATTCCCTAAAGAATCACATGAATAGGTCTGGGAGATCAGTGACCTTGTAGTATCTGATGTGTAGGGCCTGGCCCAAGTAGAAGGTTCAGGGCATGAGCACTACTTTTTTACATACATGGATTACAAAACAAGGTAACCAAGATCTATTTCAGACTGACCAAGGATCTGGTCACAATTAATTTCCCACAATACAAGGAGTTTCTGGAAATTCAAACCAGTAAAAAAAGTCAAAAGAATTAGGACTGACAATGGTAGGGAATATGTTAACAGAAAATTCCAAGACTATTGTGCACAAAATGGAATTATTATAGAAACTACAGCTCCATATTCACCGTCCCAGAATGGCATTTCTGAGCAGATCAATTGAACTCTATTGGAACATGCACACGCTATGATATTCACTAAAGATCTACCTAAGATCTTATAGCCTGAAGCGGTGGTGTATTCAAATTATATTAAGAACAGGGTACCTACCTAGGTGCTTGGGATGGAAATTACTCTATATAAAGCATTCTTCGGCAAAAAGGCTGATGTGTCAAGATTGGAAGAATTCAGCACACATTGCTGGGTCATAGTACCAGATCAGAGGAGATCTAAATTAGATCCAAAAGTGGAAGAACATCTATTTGTTAAGATAGCCGAGCACTCAAAGGCCTGGAAATATTACAATAAAAAATCAAGGCAAATTCAAATCTCCAGGAACATTACATTTGACAGCTCAGATAACAAGCTATATTCAATCCTGAATGAAGATGATGATGTGTCACTCGAGGGGGAGACTACATTATGTGAGCGATCACTTGACCCACCTACATCTACCTCAAATACAGAAGAACAGACACCAGAATAAGCACTAGGACCGGAAATATGGTGCAGTACCTGAAAAACCAGTAGGCCAGATTACCAGCTACTTCATTCAGGGGAACCAGCCACATGGTCCGATCAGACACTTATTAGCTGGGAAATAATCACAGAACTAGAGAATTATACAGAAGCAATCACATAGATCGATTCGGTGATCTGACATGAGGTGATAATTAATGAAATGAATCAACATGACAAAATAGGCATATGGGAACATGTTGAGCTACCAGTAGGATGGATAGCAATCAGCTGCTGCTGGGTGTATGCTACAAAAACACAAATAAATGGTGATTTAGATAAGGCAAAAGTGCAGCTTGTAGTGCAAGGATTCACACAAAGGCTGGGAATGGATTATTTCAAGGTTTCCTCCCCTGTTGTCAAATTTGACTCACTCCGGACATTACTAGCTATCGGAAATGCTCTCAATTGGGAGATTGAGATGATGGATGTTAAAGGCACCTATCTTAATTCATCTCTTGAAGAAGAGATCTATATGTGCCAGCCTGAAGGATTCGATGACATATCTGGACACATGTTAAGATTAAAACAGGCACTATATGGACTCAAACAAGCCGGACAGACTTAGTACCAATATTTTTGATCAGCACTATTAAGTTTTCATTTTATTCAAAGTTCAGCTGATGAATGTGTTTACATCTGGATCAATGGATCTAATACAGATGTAATTTCCGCTTATGTGGACGATCTCAGGCTATTTTCAAACAGCCAAAAAGAGATGGAATGTACCAAGAGAGAATTAAATGCTGAGTTTAACATGACGGACCTAGGAGAAATGAAGAAAATATTAGGAATAAGGTTTGAGAGAGATAGGAAAGCAGGGACACTCAAGATTTCTCAAGATATATATATCAACAAATTGCTCATTCAATTCTGCATGCAAGATGCCAACCCTATATCGATACCCCTCAATAAAAATACAAAATTAACTACCCCAGAAGAGGTGATGAGCTCACCGGAAATCTCATATGCCAAGGTGATTGGTTTATTAATGTATGCAGCACTTGGCACCTGTCCCAATATATCTTTCACAGTCTAGCATCTCAGTTAATTCACTACATCATATGGGCTGGAACACTGGACAGAGATCAAACACATACTCCGCTATCTCAAGGGGACATGTGATCACAGCATTATATACAAATGGACCATCGGCCTTAATTTGGAGGTATTTACAGATGCCAATTACGCTAATAGATCAGATGTGTTATCTATAGGCAGCTATACAGCCATACTCAGAGGAGGGGTGATCCTGTGGAGTTCAAAGAAACACAGAATGATTGTGTTATCAACAATGGAAACAGAATATATTGCAATGACTGAGGGGGGAAAATAAATTATTTGGCTTAGAAAATTTCTTCAAGATCTCAGTATAGACCAAACCACACCCACATCTGTACAATTGGACAATCTAAGTGCCATCACACTTTCTCATGATGCCACTTATCACACATGGATGAAGCACATTAATGTCGCTTATCATTTTATTTGCAAACAAGTGGCCTCTAATGAGGTAGCACTCACTTATATCAGATCTAGGGAAAATCTTATGGATCTAATGACTAAGGCATTGGATGTGCACCAACACCAACATTTATCTGGTAGATTAGGTTTTCAGGTGCGGCCCAAATTGAGGGGGAGTATTGAGCATGATGGCAATATGGCTGTACATGAACTAGAAGAGCATAGTAGACCTATAGAACCTAGGTATAATGACACCCAGCTTAGAAATGGATGATACACTGAGACACAGGATTAGTATGAGAATTAATAATATATATTATTTCTGAATACTATATAAGAGATGTAACAAGATCTAAATAGAACAAGCTTTTGGGACATTAAATCTCATTAATAAATATCCCTCAATCTATAGAAATACTATCTAAAAAGTGTTAACAATTGTATGAAATATTAGAATAAACTTGGACTTATACCTCAGTATCTTGGAAATGAGCTGAGGTTACAGAGTCACACAACTGCAAAATATAATGGCAAATTATATAATGGCAAATTCAAACTCATACCAAAGGTGGATATCAGGGATAATAATGAATAAAACCCATACCCCCTCTCTAATACCATCAGGTCCTGGTTGCCAGTGATCAGAAGAAGAGATGGTTAGGCTGAATGTCAAATCCTTAACACTCTGGACCTCTAAGTTTCCTAAACCTACAGACTTTGATATTTTCATTTATTACTGCTAAAAATGTATCACTTTCTCATTGTATTA
>QLPG01016917.1:0-18382 GCA_003314385.1 Gomphus sp. MG54 | reverse complement strand
TCTTTCTGTCATCTGGTCCTCGGTAGCTGCATGTATGCGCTCCGGTTCCACTATTCCTCATTCCTTTACATGTGAGTCCCTTCTCCTATATCCCTAGTACCTTCTCCTATCGATTTCCCTCCTTCCCCTTCTGTATCTCATTCAGTATCTGCTGTTCCGGACCATGGGGCTAGCTAGGTATGGGGCCGGGTACATAGAATTACACAAAATATTTCCCTAAATTCCTGTAAATATTCGTGTAGGTTCCTTGTGATGTATAGAACCTCGGTGCAGAGTTTCTCATTGATCTGTGAGTGATTGGGGGAGATATTACAGTTAAATGTGTGCTCAAAGGTGTTTTGGTTCTTTTCTCATCCCTCACTCTCTTCTCTCCATTCCTTCCACTGTTCGTCACAACAGTCCACAGCCCTGGTTGAGGTACGATTCATAAGCCACACCACATGGCATGCCACTTTACCCCACAGGAACCTTGATAGCCTCCTAGCATGCAACAAAGCATGTATGCATTCAATAATAGTATGGTTGCATCATTCAGCCACTCCGTTGTGCTGAGGTGTATCATAAACGGTGAGTTGCTATGCAGTTCCTTTGGACTTCAAGTAAGATATGAAGTCTTTCCCTAGGTGTTCACCACATGGTTTGAGTGAAGTATCTTTATGACAGCATCAAGCTGTACATTACACCACACTTCATACTCCTTGTATATGCCAAATGCCTTGTCCTTGGTGCACAACAGGTACAGGTGAGTTAGCCTGGACATGTTGTCAGTAAAGGTGATGTAGTGTCAAGCCCACAACACCAAGTACCAACTCACTCGGGAATACCGACCAACCAGCCCTTACCCACATCATCTCGCACGACCGCATGGCCTCGGCTCGGTACACCCAGTACATCATATGGACCACTCCTCTCGTCCATCCCTCTTCATTGTTCCTTCACCCCCTATCCACTCCTTAACCGTTCTCCCCAAACAACATGACAGCCACTCATTGTCCTAGCCACTGCCATTGTTTTATCTTGGGCCATCCTCTATTGTTCTATTCTTGCTCACCATTTCATTATCTTATTCTCAGCCATACTCTATTATTCTAATTCCGCTTACATTCCTTATTCTATTTCTGATCACTGTGGACAATTCCCCCATGTGGTTACTTCATATCTTATCGTCTCCATTCCTTACGCCACCCTGTTTCACATCTTGCTTCTTAACTATATAAGTAGCGGGATGTATGTAGATAGTTCCTCACTCAGAATATCGATTGATTTGCACCCCTTTGTCCGTTTCCTATTTCTAAAGTCCTTCGCTCGAGCCGACGCCCCCAGCATCCTCATGAGGCTCCTCTTACTACCCAAATTAGTGGCATGCATGGAACAGCAGGGCGCAATGCACGAGCACGTTGAAGCCTAGCCACTCCGGAACGGTTTGCAGGACTTAACCGATATCTCGGCGTCACCGAAGCCTGACATGTAGTATCATTTTCTTCCTTCTGTGGCAACTGGTGCAGGTCCCCACAGATCACTGTGAACCTTTTCACCAAATTTGGCAGTACGGGTGCCTTCAATCACTTTGGGAACAGGCTTGCGAGTAGCCTTCACATATATGCAAGACTCACAGAAGAATGAACCTGATGGTGAGTCTTCAAGTTTAACTCCTGTCACAAAACCTTTAGCCATAATCTCCTAGCTGTTTCAGGTGAGATATGGCCCATAAAACGGTGAAATTGATCCAAGGTCAGTGCATCTGCAGCTCTATTTGCCATCTCAGACTCATGTGAAACTCTGTAGAGGCCACATTTTGATTTGGGAATTGTGCCAACCAACTTGCCATTTCGCTCGCGTATGGTACATTTGCCATCAGCAAAAGTCATGTCAAACCCTGCATCATCAACCATCCAATCAATACAAGGGTGTAGCCGACTTCAGGTGAGTACAAGACTTCAGTGAGCCTTAGTTTGGAGACATCGACATCATTTGGTATGTCAATTGTCATTTCACACATTCTAACTGCTCTAAAGCTTTGCTTATTTGCACCTTGGAATGATATTAGAGTTATCTTGACATAGTTTTGAACTGTGTCCCAGTAAGGAGTAGGGAATAGCATGGGTTAGGGTAACCCGCACGGGTCACCGGGTCGGGTGCCCTTGGGTTTGGGTGCAGGTCAAGCCGAGAGCACCCGTGACCCGGCCCAACCCGCCGCCTCAACTATGTGCGTGTACGACACGCACGCGCCGCACGCGCAGGCATATGACACGAACGCGCCGTACGCACACGCGCCGACACCAACGCGCCGCACGCGCATGCGCCGACACCAACGCGCCAACACGAACGCGCCGTACGCGCATGCGCCGACACCAACGCGCTGACACCAATGCGCCTTATGCTCACGCGTATGACACGCACGCGTACGGCATGTTCATGTCATACGTCGTGTTCATGTCGTACGTCGCGCGCGTGTACGGCGCGTTCGTGTCGTGTGTTGTGCGCGCGTACGGCGCGTTCGTGTCCTATGTTGCGCGTGCATATGGTGCGTTCATGTCCTATGTTGCACGTGCATACGGCGCGTTCGTGTTGTACGTCGTGTGCGCCTACAGCGCGTGCGGGTGCGGCATGCACCCGACACCCGTCGACCTGTGGGAAAAAACCCATGGGTTGACAGGTTCAGGTTTCCCATGGGTTGGGTGCGGGTCACCCACATTTGACCCGTGGGTGACCCGTGCCGTTCCCTAGTAAGGAGTGATGTGCATAGTGCACCCTGAGTCATAGACCTCAATGCAAGGTAATCTTCCCAGCATTTCTTTGACTTCAGTGCATACTGCATGTGCATTATTCAGATCAGTATCAAGGTGGTTCGAGTTACCACTGGCAAGCAAAAATCCATTGCTCTTATCAGTTTCAGGTAACTGCTCCATCTCGTATTCACTGTCTTGATTGTCGCTGACTTCAGAAAACCAGTCTCCTTTGCAATCTCCAGTACTATCAGCATTCAAGTCTGAATCAAAGAGTTCATCTGCCATGAAGGCCATATCATATTCAAGGTCAGATACAACAGCAATGTTTGCAGTGCCACTATTGTTCTAGGATATGTTTTTGTTTGCTGATGTCTTGGCAGGTTTGGGACACTTGTCTTTATAGTGTCCTTTGTCACTGCAGTTCTAGCATGCACCGTGTGGCATTTGTTCAGGGCGTTTGATTTTCCATTTAGGTGAGACAGACATTGCTTTGTCTTTGTCATTTCCTTTTGACAAGTTGCCACCAGTATGGCACAACCTCTGCACTACATGACACTCGTATTCTTCGGAAACCAGCGAGATCAGCTCATTGGGGTTGATAGTTTTTGTGGAGCTGTACAATCTTGCACTGGCAAGGAGGTTTGAAGCGAAAGCAGAGAGGTGAGGTGGTAGAGATTTGATGATGGTGGAATGGTAGTCTTTTTCATCAATGACAACACTGTAAGTGGCCAGCTCCTCCTTCTTTACATGTAACTCATCCAGGAATTCATGCACATTTCCTTTCTCAGGGCACTTGGACTCCATGAATTGGGTATGCAAATCTGCTTGTGTGAAAGCACCCTTCAAAGAGAACTCTTTTGTGATAATGTCCCACCAGTCTTTCAGGGACTTCTTCTCATGAATTCGGATCAGTGTCAAGTCAGGGATGCAATGCATGAGGAGGGCCTTTGCAGAACGGTCCTCCTTAATCCACTGGGTAAGTGCAAGCTCCTCATTGGGCTTAGGAGGCGTGTTGAGAACAGGACAAGTAGCTGTGCTATCAAAATATCCCCATAAGCCTTTTGCCTCAATGGCATCCTGGAAATGCATGGCAATGCTGTCCAGTTCAAGCCAGATGGCATGAGCTTTGGGACTTAGGAGGGGAGGAGGTGAATGCAGTGGACATTAGGGTGAGTACTATTTGAAGTAGGGAGTGGCGGGGCCCAATAACCTGTTAGATTTAATAGACTAGTAGCAAATATCTACTCCATGTTTGTGTATGCCAAATGACTATATATATTTTACCTAGTAGCAAATATCTATTAGATAAGTGAGCAAGATGGAAAGACTGTAAGCTAACTAAATGTCTCACCTCAGTGTTTGTGTATGCCAAATGACTGAGGGAAGACAGTGGTCAATGTAGCTACTTATATACTGTTTTATAACAATAAAGTATCTATAGCAATGGAAGCAATGAGGAATAGTTTTTGCGACTGCACAAAAACTATCATCAGCAAATAATTACTTGTGGGAAAACAATACTGGGGTGACATGGTTTGTCATACTGCCATGTCGCCACCTCCAATACAATATGCCTTGGTTTGTTTTTGGTGGTCTGCACATGTGAACAGGGCAGGTGACCAGCAGTATGCATCTATGAGTATAGACCAAGCTACATGAGTAGTATAGCTTATATGATATATTGGGACATTCCTGGAGTCAGCAGCAGTAGGAAACAAGAATAGGGGTGCCACCTTAAGGACCTGAATGAAAACAAGACTATGAGTCAGTGGCAACAGCAGTGAATGGTCACAGGGTGCTGTCAAAGGGAGGCTTGCAAGCAACTACATGAGGCCATTGTGGCTTATTCAGGCACAACCTCAGTCAGCGACAAGACCAGCATGTAGCAGGGAGTGTGTCACATGGGTTCCAGATACAATGGGTGACCATTGCAAGCATGAGTGCAGATCAAGCTGCATGATAAACATGGCTTACATGACTCCTTTGTATTGGGGTATGATTTTATTCCCCTGCATTTGTGTTTTGTTCTTACACTTGTGTTTCTCTTTTGTGCTTTTCACTTTTTACATTTGCATTCTCTGGCACTTAAAATAAGCACCCATAATGACACACTTTTGCCTACCTTTGGGTCTTGTCTTTAGCATCCATATTGACAAGCCCAAAGGCCATTGTTGCTCTCTGTGTGTGACAGTTAAGAGTCTCTAGACCTTCCCTGCCAATACTTTGGCTATTTGCAGAGTTGGCGGCTGCACAAATGTGCATGGGATTGGGCTGCATGCAGGTATATGAGGCATCACTGGGGTGTTGTTATGGTGTCTATATCTGAGTGACTTTGCAAGTCCTCAGCTTGCTTGGTAGTGTAGACACAGGTGGGTAGCATCATCTGATGGTGGACAAGTCATCCTGCCCAAGCACTCTGGATCAAGAGGCTCAGTTTCTAACTTGTTACTCTACCATCCTCAATTTTATGCCTCATCACCATGACTTCTGACACTGTGCAGAAGAACTGAAAACTGGGCACATGGTCCCTCATTTGGATCGCCCACTAACTTGCTGTATTTCCATAGGACAATGATTTGCGTGGTATTCTTGGGAGATTGCCATTAACCAAGTTTCTTCAGTGGGGTCTATTGCCAGATTGCTCAAGGATAGGGAGATTAAGCTCTGGGAGGGAAAGAGAATTATAGGTTCCACATCCAAGGAAGAGGTACACCCTAAATCTTATTGTCCCTTCCTTCTGTATCATCATGACAGTGTTAAAGTCCTCTCCTCTGAAATACTGGCTCTTAGAAGAACATGAAACCATGTTCTTCATTGTACTAGTCAAGCCTATGGATGCCACCAAAGGGACAATCATACTGACATAATGGGTACAGCAGAAAAGCATATACAGGGCCTCCTGTCATTGCAGAAAAGTACCAATGGATGAGAATGCAGGTATGGGTACCACCAAGGGTAGTCTATGGTATGGTAGGTGCTCAAGTATCAGCACAAGGGCATCATGGGTGGTCACATAAGGGCATCAATCAACACATCCATTGTTGTGGCAGCATGTCCAGTGGAGACAGCAGGTGTGCATCGAGTGGATCATGGCAGTCATACAGCGTAAGCTGTGTGATGTGATGTGCCAAACCTGGATGCATGGTTGGTTTAGTTGTGTGGGTGGGTGCTGCCAAAGGGAGTCCATGATGTAGCATGTGCTCTGTGATAGTGTTCTGCCACATCCCATAGTCAAATGGGGATGATGAACCTTTGCAGCCAGCCTGGCTATTGGGGACTACAGACTACAGGCAGTGCCACCTGTCAGGCACCAAGAATGCCAACGATGTGTGGGCCAAGTACTATTGCAATAGCACTGACTTCACAATGCTGGAAGAATCAGTAGAATGATTGGAGTGGCTTGGATTTAATGTACTCATGCATTGCACCCTACTTTCCATGCGTGCTACTGAGTTGGAACAGATGAGATACTTGGGAGAGTGCCAAGAGTGTCGGCCCAAGTAAGGGACTTCAGATGGGAGAAGAGAAGACAAGAAGGCATAAGCCAAGTTGATATTCAGAATGGAGAACTATCTATATACATGCACTACTTATATAGGTTAAGAAGCGAGATGTGGAATCAGGGTGGTGTAAGACATGGAGAAAACAATAAGGTATGAAGAACATGTGTGTCAAGCTGCGGGTACTGATGAACTTCAGAACTGCCAAAAGGTCAGGTGGACAATGGCCAAGTCCTGCAGGCCAAGAGTAGTGGCATTGGATTCAATGTACTCATGTGTTGCACCCTACTTGCCGTGTGTGCCACTGATTTGCAACAGACAGGATACTCAGGAGGATGCTGATGATGCTGGCCCAAGTCGAGGACTTAACAGAGAGGAAGAAGGTAGAAGGGCCTAAGCCTAGTCGATACCCAGAATGAGGAAATATGTACATGCATGTCCTACTTATATAGGTTTAAGAAGTGACATGTGGAATAAGGAATGTGAGACAACAAGGTATGCAGAGCATGTTGTTATTGTCCACAATGAGTAAAATTAGAATGAAAATGTAAAAAGGGGATAAAACAATAAAGGATGGAATAATAGAAATGTGGCCAAGGATAGGACAATAGGAAGTGACCGACTATAAAACAATGTAGCCATGGCCAAGGATAATACAAGGACAGGAAGTCCCGAGGTGAGGTGGATCAAAGGGTGAGGAGTAGGTGTGGTGGGATTAATGAATGGTGAGTGGCATAGGGTATGTGAGGGGTGAGGACAAAGAGTGTGGATGGTGGATGTGCTGAGCTGAGACTGGCATACCAAGTGATATGCATGCGGCGTGGACACTTGGACGTGAGCATAGGATGGCTGCTTGGCTGGCACTGCCGAAGAGACAGGTCTCGGTACGTGTCCTTGACAATGTGGAGGTATTGTCCACAATGTTCAAGAATAGAACAAGGAAATGTAGATGAGAATAGAACAATGAAAATGTGGCCAAATAAAATAATGGGAGTGTGGATGAAAATAGAACAATAGAAAATGGCCAAATATAAAACAATAAGGCCATGACTGAATAATAAGTGAATAGAAAATGGCCCAAGGAGAAATGGGAAAGGGGAAGGATTGGGAATGGGAGAATAAACAAGAATAGAGGGGATGGGATGAAGGGAGTGAACCAAATGATGAACTGAATGTACTAAGCCGAGACTACATACTAGTGAAGAATGATTTGTCATTTTGAGCCACTGTATCCTCTGCTTTTGCTTCAAAGAATTCAAGCAGACAAGGTCTGATTCCTTGATAATTCACCAAAACTCCATAATCACTCAGAAGTATATGATCATCATATGAAAGAACATCCTTTTTGATCTAGCAACCACTGCTGTGTTGTAGCTTGCCGAATTGCTGACATCACAAGACCACGAGGATGCAAAGCTTATAATTCAATCCTTAACTGTACTGTGTCATGGTACTATATAGGCTTGAGGGGAAAGGACAATGCAACCTGAGGGATATATAAAACATGCCAAATCTGACAGTACGATAAATCACCGAGACTCCAAATGTACTCGGCGAATACAACCCCCTTTTGGGTCTAACAACCACTGTTGGGTCACATTTACATCTTGGTCGATTGCTGGACGATGAGGATACAATCAAACAAGAGGGGGTTGAGATGGTTGTAAATCTTCAATAACCCAATGTGTGGCTGTACTAATATTATGCTACTAATGTCCTGGTATGAGATCAACGATGACTACGTGACCTGCACTATATCCGAAGCACACTTTAAATGGACAGAAGGCATGTGTAATGAAATTTTGGAATTCAGGGGGGATCAAGCAAGAAACCAGTGGCGGGTCGACGAGAATCCATTCTCCTCCCAGCGAAATGGATATCTGCGGCTCCCAGGAGGAAAACATATGAAAGTGGCCAGAGAGGACATGAGTGAATCTGCTTCCATCCGGTAATTGGAAGGATGCATGTTCCCGTACTGGTGCTGAATCACCAGTGGTAGTGCCCCATATACGGACTGAATTGTCTGACGAGCCAGACACGACGTGCGTGCCATCATATGAGAACGCAACGGACTGCACGCAATCTGAATGTCCCTCCAATGTACGCTCTATCGCTCCGGTAGTTGTATTCCATATCCGGACTGAGTAGTCCCACGAGCCAGACACGAGGCGCGATCCATCGTAAGAGAAAGCAACAGAGGCCACCTCTTTTGAATGGCCCATGAGTATATGCTCTACTACCCCGAGAGCTGCATTCCATATCTGGACAGTGCCGTCTAGACAGCCCCACGCTACACGTGTCCCATCAAAAGAGAATGCAACAGACCTCACCATATCCCAATGTCCCTCCAGTTTGCGCATTATCTCTCCAGCATCCACGCTCCAAATAATGACTGACCTGTCGTCTGATCCAGACACGATGTATTTCCCATCAGGGGAGAAGGCAACGGAGGCCACACTACCCAAATGACCCCTCAGAACGTGTTCTATTGCCCCAGTGGTGGCGTTCCAGACTCGGACGGTCATGTCATCCGACCCAGACACGACTCGTGTGCCATCAGGCGAGAATACAACCGAAGTCACCCAATCTACGTGTCCCTCGAGCGCTTGGCCAATCTTTTCCTTCGTTGACATCGTCGGGAGTGAAGCAGAAAATACACTCGCACTGTCAGGTGAAGAGGTATGTTGGTCTACCGCTTCCAAGTCGCTCGTCACATCCCAAATCCGGACTGAGAAGTCAAGCGCCCCAGATGCCACTTGGGTCGAGTCAGGAGAGAATGCGACAGAGATCAATCCACCTGTATGTCCCTTGAGCACACGCTCTGTCTCGCCCGAAGCCACGTGCCAAATTCGGAGTGACCCATCCCCCGACCCAGACACTACGCGTGTACCGTCGGGAGAGAATGCAAGAGTCACACATAGTGAATGTCCCTCTAGTACGTGCTCCAATTTCCAGGTATCCGTATTCCAAATAAGGACTGAGCCGTCTTTAGAGCCAGACAATACACGCGTCCCACCGCATGAGAAGGCGGCTGAGATGACCGAGTTTGAATGTCCCTTGAGTATATGTTCAACTGTCCCTGTAGTAGCATCCCAAATGCGAACAGTGGCGTCTCCCAACCCGGATACAACATGTTTCTCGTCAGGGGAGACTGCAACAGACCACACTGTCGAATCAAATTGTTGCATGCATTTCATCTCTCCTGTGGTGGCATCCCATACCCGAGCAGTGGAGTCTTCAGAACAAGAGACAATAGTTGTTCCATCAGGGGAGAAGGCAACCATGCTGACCAATTTTGAATGGCCCTGGAGTGTATGCTCTACCTCTCCCGTGCTCGCATTCAAAATTCCAATTGAGCCGTCATCCCAGCCAGCAACGATTTGGGTCCCATTGGGCGAGAAGGCAACTGACTCCACTGCAAGTGGATGCCCCTCCAGTATTCTCTCAAACTCCCCCGTAGTAGCATCCCAGATAAAAATTGAAGAGTCAATACACCCAGACACAATACGCGACCCCTCAGGAGAGAATGCAAGGGAGGACACGATCGAAGCGTGTACCATGACATGCTTGAATGACCCCCATGAGTCTGCGATACCCACCACTACTCTAGGTAATTTACAAAACAATGTCCAATAGTGATGTCTAATCGATGCTCGTTTAGGGATCCATGCAAGAGCTGAACTATACGTGTTGAGGCAGTGAGCTTCAATCGGATCAAAAACCATCTGTAGGTAGCGACGAGCATCCTCGAGTAGCAACCCGTGGTGCGCATCGGTCTTGGAATAGTTCTGGGGATATCGTGAGTTAAACCTCTTTGCCATATTGATTACTAACCCGGTTGGCTTCTTTGACCATGCTGAGAGAACTCAGCCCAGATCCAAGTTCTCCCAACACACTCAAGCACTCAATCCAGTGCAATAAATGTGTACTGGCGAATGTCCCAAGTTCGCTGAGCATGGGAAAAGTGTCTGTAGGTGGGAATGCAAGAGCCTCCACAAAATGAGAGGCCCAGAACAGGCAAGAGTATCGGAGAGTCCCAGAAATGGCGCAAGGATCAGGGATTTCATGAGGCACTGTGAGTGTGGCACGATCAGGTAGATCGCAGATATTATACCTGAGAGATCTATTCAACCTCTGGAGACACTTGACGGTGAGTTTGTAGTGGGTTTCGAAAGGATCAACGCTGTGCCTACAACAACGTTTCGGATTTACAATGAACTCTGCAAACGAGGCGTGAAAAATAGTGAGGGGACTGCTCCCTGTGACATGAATGACAGATTGTAATGGCAGCAAGGCAAAGTGAACATCACGCTTTTTCAGATCTAGTAGAGATGCGATTTGTTTCATGGACAATGGGGTTTGAACACAGACTACGGCAGCTAGTACATCATGTCTGCTGGGGCTTCCACTTCCGGCTGGCTGAGGAAAGGCCAGATCCAAAATGCGCTGGTAGAGTGTGTCAATTGGCGCAGTATGCGGCGGCGAGATGAGAGTAGAACCAAGTCGGGTGATCTCCGTCAACCGAGTCCTATTATCTTCATTTATCGCACCGATATAACGAACGGCCGTTGCAGCATAAATGAACAGATCTGCGGATAGATCGAGAAGAATTATAAACTCATGCAGAGGTGGCCACTCAGTTGAATCTGTTGAGACAAGATCCATTGCAGCAATCTCATCCAATGAATTTTGAAGATATGTGCGAATATTATTTCGTACCACATCCTGTGTGACTTCCTGCAGAGATGTTTCAACAACGACCGCAATATTCAAAGGATGAACAGGATTGGAGCAAAAAGCCCTTTTGATCCAGGTCTCAGGTCGGCTAGTAATGAACACTTTGAGGGGAATATTGGCCACTCCATCAAGGATAGCCTTGATGAGCATCTCCACTATCCCTGATGCTGAACATTCGTCCAAGGCGTCTATAACGATAATATAATAAGCCCCTTGTTCGTGTTCACTCGCGATCCTGATAGGATTGGCGACCAGGGAGCGAAATTGATCAAATTGATCATTGAGATTGGCGACATCAGGTTTTTTCGAGAGGACGTCGTGGATGGATGATCGGATATTTGGGTAAGTTTGGGCGAGCATGCTGGCGATGGTAGGGATGATGCGGCGTGCATCCATCAGTCCTGAGCGAGAGCAGAAGAAGCTGCCCCCAAGCTTGTTTTTCGCATCCAGAAGTTTGCAGAGGGTGTGAGCGATCGTTGTTTTCCCTGTACCGAGCTGGCCGTGGAGCCAATGCACGTTCGGAGTTGAAGGATCATGCGCCCAGGCTTCTAGAGCCGCCAATATCTGCACACGGGTGTTTTTCATGCATCCGTGAGGTTGGTCATCTTCTGCCCCGTACCGTGTGTCATAGGATGCGCGCTCGGCGGGTTTGAGTAATGCCAAAGGATCCGGCAAGATATCTACCCTGTCTTCAGCATAGAATTAATTCTATTAAGCAGCGCTGCACTTACTGACGGTATTCTGGATATTCTGGCTGATGGGATTCTGGAAGAAGGTATTCTGGATAACCGCGTCACCCTGCGTATCTGCAACAGAAATACGACCAGTGGTCGGCTCTCAGATATATTGTATTCATTGTGAAAAAAAACTAACTGAAGGTGTTCCCGGTAAGGGTAGATACGATTCCGTGCGACGACATGGAGTATGGGTTCAAATGCAGAGGCTTCTGCTTGGGGCTGAAGTCGACTACGTGAGGTAGGTCGAAAGACAGGGGCGTGTGACGGGGCAAGGATTCCGTGCGAAAGAGATGCCACCGCCAGAACCTTGTTGGCGCACCAATACTCCTTTTGCTTTTGTGACAACCTACTTATGCTTATTATTCCAGTAACTTACAAGTGCTTATTGAATGTGTCGTTAATGCACATATAACTTCCCAACCGAATATTTGCTCAGGACCACGATCACAACACGAGGACAGAGAGGTCATCAGGGGATTTATATACCAGACTCATCACTAGCAAGTGGAGGAGAATGTGAGTAGAAAAAGTCCCCACTATTCCAACCGCATATAGTCACCATATACGTGCCTTATACGGACAAGGACCAGGGCGGGAAAGCGCTGATTCAATTGTGGGCAACGGCAGGATACTCTACGTTGATAAGGGACGGAGGGGAGTCCGCCTAGGAAATATGACCAGAAAGGATGAATTAGGAATCGCAGTCAAGGTCACAGTGTTGATTCCCATCTGATTGCACAGACGCTTAGTTTTGCGGCGGTGGGGAATTTGGTGCTTACAGCGGAGGCAGGGTAATAGTCCCGAGAGATTTCAGTAGGCCACTTTCCTATCCGCACGATCCCTTGTAAACACACTCTGACCAGACTTAACCCAATAGAATAAAAGACATTGGAGCCGCTAATGCTCATCAACAACAGTGGAGGACGTAGTCGTACCTGGGCAAGTATTTCTGTAGCTCAGGTAGGACCTGTTTGATAACAGACTTGTTTAATTCTTGGAGCTAGCTAATACTGACGTGCTATATCATGTTCTATCCTGTTTACGGTATCGTCTACTTCCGGTAAGTCCGAAGCGTTGGGATCGGATATTAATACCCTTTCTATTCAGGTCTTTTTCTTTCTTGGTAGGCCTAGTGATGTACGTGTATCCGGCCTCGACGCCGGATTTGAATCCATTTTCCATTCGAGGTTCCGGATCAATCCATGCACTCTGAGATGGAGCAGGACTGTTCTCGGAGATCCCATTGGTGGCGCAACCCTGATCAGCATGAACTGTGGCAGCTATGTGGCATAGGCATGGCGTCATAAGATGTGGAAAGTGTGCGGCGTTTGGGTGGGATCTCCGGAAACCTAATCTGGCTCGGACATCTCATATAGCCCCCACCAACGCTGCAGGGTGTATTGTATGATCGCCCGCTCAGAGTCGAGGTTGGTGTTGACTGAAGTTGATTGGAATGTCCGACATTATAATACATCCGGTGACCCCAAGTGATGGTCCATGTTGTCATCCTTTAGTCTCGATCAGACCAATCAGGATTTTCCCCGCCAACAGAGCAGGAGTTGGTGGAAATAGAGGCGCAAAAGTGTGTATTCCGTGACACGTCACATCACTACAAGAAAATTTTATGCGGCATCTAACTCTTGGTGAATTTATTAGATTACTCAGTTATTTGGCTTTAGGGCAGGACAAAGGAAAATGGAGGAAAATGTCTGGGGGAAAATTAATTGTTTTTTTATTATTGTAATGTGCATTTTATTATATACTAAATCCATCTGCACACGTCCCTTCCCAGAGATGCGTTGAATGGCACGTCAATGACGATGCGCATGTGACCTGAATGCAGTAGACATGTGATGCAGATACGGTGCGCGCGTGACACATGTATGAAAATGATGCAGCGGCTGGTTCCAACACTGACTACTTCCAGCATTTAACCGATGTCGGCCTCAACACCTCAGCGAAATATTTCAACACAAGCCCTGAGGCTGACACCCCCATAATAAAATCAAGAAAGGAGAGTGTAGGATAGAATGGATAAAAATAAATAAGAGAACTTAGAATGAAAAATTGACCACCTCAGGATCACTGGTTTTAAACTGGTGTTTCTGCTTTTTCTTCTTGGGTATAATAAGCAAGGGATTGCTGCTTGGTTGATGAAGTAGAGTTAGGGAATGGGATGGGTCACCCATGGGTCAAATGTGGGTGGCCCAGACCCAGCCCATGGGGAACCTGAACCCCTCACCATCTACCACTGGTGCAAATTGGAGAGTGCCAACTCCAGTAGAATAGACGACTTGGTGGTCTGCAAGTTGAATGGGAATGACAAGTGGACAAAAATTGCATATCCAGTGTCGATGAGGAGTCATGTAAGATGTAGCACCGGTGTCTGCAATCCAATCAAACTCAGCATTGAGTTGAAGTGGTGTGGATGAGAGTGCAAAGGCAGAAAATGATGCAGCACTTGGATTTCCATCAAATTCAACATCAGGGGTCAAAATTGGAGCAGATAAGGTAGTATTGGTATGCACAATGATGTTAGATGGTGCAGACTGCTTCTGAGAGCAATTTTGATGCTGAAAATTCGAGTTTGCAGGTAGAAAATGATGACAGATATCCTGAGAATGTCCCTGGTGGGTGTAGAGTGCACAAAACTTCGTTTGGGGTGTAATAGAAGTAGTAGATAAAGCAGGGAGCTGTATAGGTGAAGGAGCAATGGTAAAAGGCTCCTGGAGATGTACAAACTCAAGTTTTGACCACATCCTGACTGGATCCTCAGCAATACCCTCAAAATGAACCCTCTGCTCAAGCTGAACACCTAAGAAGATCTCTCCAGCTGCCATAGATGCATCCTCATCCCAAATGGCTGCCTTGACAGCATCAACAGGCCTGACCCTCCTCCCAATGACAATCTGCCACAATCTCTTGCTCTGCAACACAGCCCTCATCTCTCCTCTCCACTGGGGGTAGTTGGTGTTGTTGAGAGGTGTGAGATGAAAGGCAGAAGAGTCAGAATGACTGTTTGACATGGTAATGGTGTTGTGGAGTCTGGATGACTGTATAAAGGTGTGTGCAAAGTATGGGGAAGATTGGAGTAGTGTGTGTTGTAATGTGAGCCAGTTAAAACCCAGGGCCCATAACCTGATGGCAGGGAAGGTCTAATAAGACTGATAACTGACACACAGAGCAACAAGTACCTTTGGGGCTTGTCAATATGGATGCTAAAGACAAGGCCCAAAGGTGTGCAATGGTGCGTCGTTATGGGCGCTTATTTTAAGCGCCAGAGAACACACATGCAAAAGAGAAAAGCACAAAAGAGAACCAAAGATTCAAGTGCAAAACACAAATGCAGGGGAATAAAATCATGACCCAACACGATATGATCCCCACAACCCCACAACCACTACAACCCCAGCCATGGAAATCAGGCGGCCATAGGACATCTACTCAAAAAAAAAAAAAAAAAGAGAGAGAGAGAAGAGAGAGAAGGAAAAGGAAAACATCCGGGAAACAACAATTATTCAAGGATCCCTACGTCGCCCAGAAGACACCGCCAAACCGTAAAATTTCATGACACTAATCATACAAACAACTAATCAACACCTTCGTTTGGATCACCTGAACCCTCCACAGCCTGTGCCAAACCCGAATGCCCATCAGAACCACCCGACCCACGACCTAAACAGACAAGCAACCGATCCATGTCCTCCAGAAAAGAGGAATCAAGCCCATGATCCACCAGCAGGAAGGACATTAACGTGTTGGTAAGGCTCTCCCACAACCTCTCCTCCTCTATGCCAGGCCCAGCAGCTGTCAGGTTGGACATACGATGATGATAGCGCTCGTAGTAGTCCAAGAGTTGGCGCAGGTCCTCCTGGTACTTGTCTAGACAAAATAGATACATGGCAATACATCCAAGTACCTCCGGACCACTCGTTTCTGCCCCCAACTCGCCAGAGGTTTCGTCTGGCTCCAAATCCTGACAAGGAACAGCCCCAGACGGTGATGGCCTCTTATAATGGCTCGCTATGGGAATCAGGAAAAGAAAGGCTCTGACAAGCACCACTCACCATAATAATCATGGACCCTAATGGTACGGGCACAGAGAAGGGTCAACTCCTCGTCAAGGGTGTGTAAAAACCACTCCTCACTTGTCCCCAAACCATAGAGAGGTATATGGAAAAAATCCCCAAGGTTTTCTGAAGATTACGGATCCGTGTTCTCCATCAAGGAAAGGCCTCTCCTAGTTCTGCGAACACCCCCTTTTTATAGGCAGACGAACCATCAGCGCTTATTGATCAAAAAATCCCAGGGAACCGTCAGAGAACCCCTGCAGTAATGTCCACCTTAATTACCGCTCCAATTAAAGCTTAGGACCTTGAGGGCTCGGTCCTAGTGGATGGATACTGTTATGGCCCATGCCGCCAAACAAACCCACATTAAACCCCATAACCACCCGCACCATTTCCGGGACCTTTCTGATCTCCCAAAGCCTGAATAACCAATTTCCAGATGTCCAACATACATTCCAAGGCTCCACAATTCCAAACCTCCGAAGACTCCAAAGTCAAGGTTCCGTTCCTTTGATAGATGACGCACAGGATCATCGTGTACCTCACTCCTTGTTCTTCGTTTTATATTGCCCCTTGTACTCTCTTCCCCCCCTTGTCTTTACTCGGTAAAAGATAGTACAAGAACTAGATACATGTATATAAGCCACCAGTCAACTGGACTATTCGCCAGTATGAATATCGACTTAATTTGCGTCGTAGTTTCCGATTAGTTTCCGGTAAACTTTCCAACTCTCCAAAATTAGGGACAGACGATCGAGGAGGGCGCAACACATAAGTTGAAGCCAAGTCCCTGCGACCTCGAACCACTCATACCACTCTATACCATGAACAGTCCCAAGATCCCCAGCATTCCCGACTTCTATCCGCCTTGATTCCGATCCCGATTCCGATCCCGATTCCGATCCTCACCCCCACCCTCAGAATATGAACTCTCCCTTTGGAACCCTTTCGGAACCCTCTAAAAACCCTTCCGGAAGTCTCTAGCTAAGCACCGACACGCAGATTTAACATTAGAGCACTATAATTGATCTCTCTCTCTCTCTTAGTGATTGGCACAGGTAATCCCTGGGTATTTTGTGCCTACCCATATCCGTACCCAAGAATACCCATACCCTTAGCAATGGGTAGTGGGTTATCATGGGTACAGGTACAGGTACCCGTGGGTTTAATGGGTATTGCTTTTACCCGTAACCCACAACAGGTATTGTTCTTACCCATGGGTTCAATGGGTATTGCTTTTACCTGCAACCCACAATGGGTATTGTTATTACCTGCAACACACAGTAGGTATAGGCATGATGATTTACATGAGGCCATCAAGTTTTACCTTGAAGGTAGACTTGCTTTTGCTCCTCTAGAGGGGTATTCACCAAAGAGTACCCTAAAGATGGAGTAAGCCTTAAAACTTTTATGGTTCTAGGGCCCAGGTGTTGACATGGATACCACTTGTAGCTCTGGTCCTGCAAACATCACCTTACCTCAGGTGCACCCAGGTACACATCTGCCTTAGGTATAGATGATATACACACAGAGACAAGTGCACCTGGGCTTCCCAGGAGGCAGGATGGGACTACCAGCAACCCTAATGCAAATAGCATCCTACCTCAGGTGCATCCAGGTACACATCTGCCTTAGGTATAGATGATATTCACACAGAGGCAAGTGCACCTGGTCTTCCCAGGAGGCTGGATAGGGCTACCAGCAACCCCAGTGCAAACAGCATCCTACCTCAGGTGCACTCAGGTACACATCTGCCTTAGGTATAGATGACATACACACAGAGGCAAGTGTACCTGGGCTTCCCAGGAGGCAGGATGGGACTACCAGCAACCCTAATGCAGTCAGGGTCAGGATTGGCCAACCCAGTGACATGCACATGTAGGTGTCATATGCATTCATGTATGACATGCATACACCACATGCACACATGAGGTGTTATATGCGATCGCATACAGCCCATGCACCTACTAATGTCATGATTTATCTACTCCTTTCTCTATTACTTGTCTATTACTTGTTATTGGACTCCGCTACTCCGCCAGACTATATGTATAGTTCTTAGGTAATTAGTTAAAGCTCAGTCTTGAGCTGGTCAATACACTGACAAGTATTATTGCTCATTTCCTTCTTCCGCTCTCCAGTATTGAAGCTCTTGTTGTTGCTGACATTAGCTCAAGACTCTTATATCCCTACAACACCCTATCATGGATGTTGATCTCCTACAACAAATTCTCGCAGGCCTGCAGCAAAACAATGCAGACCTGACTGCAATGGTGAACAACCAGACACACCACCTTAACCAACACCTAGCGTCACTACAAACCCAAACACCCCAGCTGACATCTACAACCACCTCCTCTATCTCATCAGCTGGCAAAATCGCAAGACCAGAACCATTTGATGGCTCAGCAGAAAAGATTGATATCTTCCTACGCAAGCTCTACCTGAACTTCGAGGACGATGCATCTTATTTCAAAGTGGACCATATGCGAAATATCCGCTTTGCCTTGTCCTATAAGAAAGTGAAGTTTGCAGCTCAGTGGGCAAGTCCTATCACAGGGGAACTGGAAGCAGGAACACGCAGCTACCAGAGTTGGGAGGAATTCCGT
>QLPG01016902.1:0-16024 GCA_003314385.1 Gomphus sp. MG54 | reverse complement strand
TCTTGCGATGTTTCAACATGTTCATCTGGAATGGGGTCCGCTTCATCGGAAGGTAAAGAACTCTTCTGAGGATCGTCTTCAACCTTGTCCATAGTATCATCTTGAGTATCTGGACTGTCGTCTTGAGCGTCTGGATTGTCATCTTGAGCATCTGGATTGTCATCTTGCACATCTCCTGTGCTGAAGTCTAGATCATCTGGAAGGTCGAGTGTGTCTACTTCAGGCACGAAATTGTCCATTTGCCTGCCTGCATCAACAGGGTGATCGTCTGGCATTTCCTCTTCGGCCAGCTCTTCATTAGTATGGCTGGGCGAAAGCTTGATATCATCGTGTTTAGAAGGGTGCTTCTCTTGATCTTCCTTGGCCACGGCCTCAGCTTTTTCATTGTGTTCCTTGGAGCTGTCTTTAGACGACTGTCCCTCAGACATTTCCCCTGGTAACTTCTCATCTCCCCAAAGCTTCTCGTCAACAGCATCTGAGTTTGCCCCATCGGCCTTTCCAACTTCGTCGTCAACTTCTGTCTGGCTTGCATGATCAGGGTCGGTCTCAGTATCGCCACCGTCGAGATCCTGTGCATCTCCTCCAAGCTCCTCCATCTCAATTCCGTCACCATCAGTTTCGCCAGCAGGTTCATCTCCTTGTGTTTCTTGGTCGCGAAGGCCTTCCACCTGACTCTCATCCTGAATCTCGTCGCTAACATTCTTGGTTCCAGTCCCGTGTCCCAGACCTGTGCCGTCTAAAACCTCATCTCCTGGCCCCGCATCGCCTGTGGATTCCTCATCTAGTTCTGCAGGTTTACAGAAACCTTTCTGCGCTAGCGACATTACCACACAGCATAAAACGTGTGATAGCTTGAACGAAGCCTTCACCAACTGCACCTGCACGATAAGATAGTTTTTCACAAGACGAAGATAGGCATCGATGAATGGAGTCACAGTCTGTATCATTGCCAGCCTGCCAGCCGGTGCTGATATAGCCAGGTCATTGATGAAGACGTTCACTGCGTTTGCTACGGACTCGATGGCGAAGACCTGGGAAAGAACACCACTAAGCATCTCGCATTGTGAGACATAGCCATCAGGCGGTTGATCCGCATCATGGGGTGGAAAAGATGGGCGGAAGGCGAGAACGCCCTGCACAATGCGAAGCAGCTGATCGATGAGCATTTTGTGTGGCATGTTCTCACATTGCGGCTCCGAAACTGGGTGCTCGTTTGAGGCAGGAGAAGCGTCCAAGAGCCAGGTAAGAACAGGAGAGCAAAGATGACGTATTCGAGGTTCTTCGTCCATACAACCTTCTAAAATTGTTACTGTGGACAGTAGACATTCGCGTGTGGCACAGTACTCATTACTCTCCTCTGTAGGTATAAGATCATCAGCCATTACTCGTCAAATCTCTGGCAGGTTATTGATAGACTGACCTGTCGTCATGAGACCCTTATGAGTGGAATTAGTTTTTTCTCGGAAAATAATCAAGGATTGGCGTGATTGTTGAATGGTGTTCAAATGGGTGATAAGAACCTTGAGTACTTTAGGGGAGAGAGGAGGTATATTTGTTAATGTGTCATATCTCAGGCATCCGTCATGTATTTCTTTCATTGCATGCTCGATCTTGTAAGAGAATTCTAGCCAAGAGGAGACATTGTTAGCATTGAAGATGGTACCCCGAGTCGTGGCCAATGCCCTTAATCTTTGCACACTCTGGGCTAAGCTTTGATGGACCAAATTGTCTTGAACGAACCTGGTTATATAACCGTAAGCACATAAGTACCAGGAATAGAATATACTAACGTAGCTCTGGCAGCTAGTGCTGTGGCAAAACTGGATTCAACAAAGGTAACCGCACGCTGAATATCACGAGTTGTGAGGTCGTCATGATGTGAAGATGAACAGTGGCGTAATTCAGATAATGAGTGTACCACACGGTGGAAATAGTCCTCTGCTTTCAAAAAAATATCATGAAATGGGCTAGATTGTGTGCCACTTATTATAGATGGTCGATCTAGAAGCCAGACCTTATCTTGGTGACGATTAAGAACCTCCGGTTTCAATCGGGAAGATAGTCCAGAGCGTTTTAGTTCCTGGAGAAGATCGATCCATGCCTTCCGTTTCCTCATCATCAGGGTTTTATGCAGTTGTATATTGCCACCTGCGGCATCAGTTTCAGACGACAAAACAGCCACCGTCTCGGAGACATGACCAGCAAAGTCATCTATAGATTCGAAACGGGTATAGTTTATGAGGGGTTCGGCTTGCGATTTCAAGAGATGTTCGAATTTCGCAAACGTCGTTGACAGGTCGAGCATATAGCGAGACGTCAGACCGGCTGGCACGACATGTGGAAAATTGACGGGCGATGTAGAATTCAGACAAGTAAAGACTGGCCTTGACCAACAGGATGATTTGGTTGCTTCAATGGTCGAATCCATTTTCTTATATAGGAAGGTTGGCGCAACTGGCTCTCGCAGGAGATTTCGGAATTTGCGCACACATTTGAATAGCTGACGATGGGTTCGCTGAGCGCTCTGCTTAAGAGCATGCACATTAACGTCTCTCCAGCTGGCCAGTTTGATATAGTCCGACAGTTCTTTCTCCAAAACTGTTCGTTTTTCAGTAAAGTATCTGGCCACAGAATGGCTGAAATGGCTGAAGAAACTGTGAAGATTCTGCAGAATCCGACCTGTACGAGCCAAGGCACTAGATTGAGATTCACATTTGATATCAGAAAGAATTTTGGAGTAAACACCGAACGTGTTTAAAAGCTCTAGTCGTGATGTAAATTGGCCAAGGGGGCTACTCTGGATGAACTGTTCAACTAATGGGATCATCTCCAATAAATATGCATTTAGAGATGATCCATCAGTAGCAGCTGCTAGAGTCCCACGAATCGTGAGATCGTATAATCGGATCCACCAATCAGCAGCGCCGGCAGAGAATGTCGAATACTGCGAGTCAAGAAGGTTCGGCCAGCACGAGAGCTCAAGACGCCTCCACTTAATAATAAGTTCGCTTAATGCAGCTTGCTGAGGCTTCAAGGTATTCTCCCGATTAGAGTATATCTCCCAATCTTCAGTCTGGAGAAGTAAATGTTCTAGCGCAGGTAATACCTTTGCAACTGGACTTCGAATGTTGAACTGAAGCACTGCCTCACATCGCGTTATGAGGTGATGTAAGACCATCTGATCCGGCCAATCCTTGACTAAGTGCAACAGACGTTGTTGAATGGTTCGGATGACGGATACAGCTCTTTTGACCTCGGGAATATTAGGGTCGTGGTAAAAACTGTAGCTCGCTTTTCCTTGCTTAAGGGAATCCCCGTTCAACTGTCCCATGGCTGTGGAAATAAGTAGGACTTGGTACGGCAGACTTTCCATATCTAGGCTTTGTGGGACCTGAGGGCTTGGGACATATAGCATCTCTCGTAATAAGGTCGTTCGTAGCTCATGATATTCGTCATCGAGTAGCTGTAAAGGTCTTCCAGACTGACTACCACCCATGATCCAAAGATGTATTCGCCATATACGTTCCTTGTCATCATGCGATAAACGCGGACAGACAGAGGTCATGTTACGGGTGTGAACATTTAGATCTGTATCCTGCGTGTGTCCAGAACTAGTATCCTCATAAGTTGGGAACATGGATGAGAATTCATTTTCGTCTAGGTCATCATCTTTGAGGTCATCCTGAACCTTGTAACGATATAAGGATTGCGATTGTTGAATATCTCGTTCTTGATCCTGAAGATCAGCCCGCCACAGTTCCGCAATCTTATAGTAAATGCCATCCAAGAAATGTAAGCTGTTTGGTCGAAAGCTGTCCCAACAGAGATTGTATGCAGATGCAACAAAAACAAAGAGAATGTGCCGCGAAGGAAAGGCAGCGACAAATCCATCCGTTTTAAAGGCACTGATGGCAGCCACTGTGGGAAACTGGATCATTGTACGAAGTTTACCATCAAGTTGTGCATCCATCGAGTGACCCTGTGCTCCATGACAAAGCAGATGTAGGCCAAACTTCAAAAATGTAAGGGCCACCAAAACTGGCTGAATAATGTCCCAGAAATGAGGATAACCAAGTTTCAAGCGTGCCATAAATCCAGATAATGTGGCCTGGACCGTTAATGCCCGGGAATGAGGTTCCTGATCTGCGGTCTCGAGGTCACTTATCAGTGCACTAAATTTATCGGAACGCAGAACTTGGGTCATAAATGGTGTGATTTCACCAAATAGAGCATGAAGGCTAGCCACGTCCACATCACGGAAGAGTAACGTATCTTCCGTTTCTTGAAGTCTTTGGCGGATTTGATCCAGTCGACCCCGTAACATGTAAAGCAGAGCATTACTATTGCACCCTGTAATCATGTTTTCTGCAGATTCGTGGTATTTGATCTGAGCCAGAACCTCGACCTCGCGATCTTTCCAAAATTTGAATGTGCACCTTTCCGCAGCGACAGGATCCAATGGAATATCAGGTAAGTATATTTCAAGCACAGCCAAGGCCAAGTTAACCCATGCTTTCCCTAAAGCGCCACTTCGTTGATACTTGGCATGCCAGGATTGTTCAAGTGCCTGAGAACTGGGTATTAAACGGTGTTGAACAACTTGTGACAAGTGCATGTTAGAGGAAAGTGTGAGCAGTTGTGCTAAGTCGCAGCATTGCCCTTCTGAAGCCGCCTTGCCGACTCTATGCCATGTGTCCTCCGAATACGTCTCTTTGAACCACATTCCAAACTATTGTTCTAAAAGTTTAGTATATTCAATTTGGTATGAAACCATCCTCACCATTAAGAGGGAATGGGTCCATATATGGAGGATTTGATTCAAACGATCTGTGGTGTCCTGATGACATTGCATAGCGAGGCACACTCCCTGAAGACGAAGAGCGTTCTCATGTGATTCCATTATGCATAAATTTTGCTCATGAAGACTAGGATGAAATTTTAGGTAATAGAGAGCAAGTCATAATTAATGCTCACCATAATCCAAGAGTCGTGTAGAGCATAACGGGTTTCAATATGACATCAGGGCCACATGGCGCCTATAGTACGTCAAATATGTTTCAATCGCATTAGAGGATAAGCAGCAAAGACTAACATCACACGATCCTGGAATATAACTAATATGACTGATGTCATCCGCTGCTGACATCCAATCATAGATCATTGACACCAATATGGCTGATTGGTTCATGGGCTTGGCTATGAGAAAGGTTACACCAGAATGGAGATGGAAGGCAGAATCAGCTCGTACTTTCATGGGCGTCCAATGTCCAGAGATAATGTTGCACTCGGGTAAGGCGTGCAAGAGATGTACATTGAGTCAGTGAAGCAAGCTTAATCAAATAGTTCCCCCATTGGCCAACATTCTGGCTTCCGGTGAGCAGTGAGTCTATTTCAAATATGTGTACGATACCTTATCTGTCTTGCCCGAAACTGCACGCCAAAGAAACTCCAGCTCGGCAATAGCTAGCTGCGGGGGATACTGAGGTTTGCATTCCTCTTTAGGGGAAATATCAGTGGAGGTGATGCGCTGCTACTGTGTCAATTTATAGCCCCTTCGGTGGTCGCTATCAAACTCACATGTTCCGTGTCGTGACATAATTTCATTATTGAATCCTCATCTTTACCAGGGGAGGCCATTCTCAATAAGGACATCGCATTGAAAGCGCCAGATCGTAATTCACCTGAAAAGGTTCAGTGGAAACGGGAGTCACGAAATGCCAAACAACGTACCATAAAACGGACTATTCGGATTAAGAGATATAACAAGGCTATCAAGACGAGTAAGAGTGACGTGCGTGCTCTCCAGCATATTGGGAAGCACAAGATTTCGCCATACATCTTGCATGCCGTAGCCTGAATTCAGAGACACTTCTTGCGAGAGGCGTTCCGCATGCAAGAAAACAGATGATGCTGAGAGGGTCTTGTGGGTAGCAAGGACTTGATGAATCCACTTGCTGATGACCATCGTCGAAGTGAAATCAAAATGAGGAGTAGAATTAGAATGATATAGATGCTCAGCAAAGTCGATTAGATCTCTGGTATTTTCTAGGAGCAACTAATATATAGGCTCATAAGGTCAACATTTCCGAACTTCTGACCGATGATTTCATACCTGCTGTTCCTCACAGTGACTGAGATCGACATCCTTCAGAACCGAACTCGCGAGTGCCATCGTAGACGAGTAGACAGGGAATATTGAAGACACGCCTGGGCTAGAGGCTTGGATGTGCTTCTGGTCGTTGTGGTATAGACGTGACCTTTCGAAGACAGATTGTGGGCTTGGTTCAAAAGGACCCATAGAATGATCGTGGAAGTACAGATGAACATAGAGCCCGATAGCCGTAGAGAGAACTTTTTGTTGGTTGGCGAGTACATCAACAATTTGATCCCCTTCCATCAAAAATGTGGGGGTCATCAAGAAATCTAGAGGCTAAAACGCACGAACGTCGTCAGCAGGTATCACAGGCGTTGAGAGGTTCGAGAATTAATAAAGAATTTGATCAGTACTAACTTGAGCTGAGATAAAACTGGAAGATATCCCCTGAATTTGTGCGATCGAATCGCCCAAATCTTGTCTTAACTTCCAGACTGGGTGATGATCCAACTCATCAAACAAGGCCTTCGATAAAGAGGTCGTTCCATCTCCAAGCAAACTGTGACTTTCCAGGGAAGTCCTCAAACGACGAAATATGGATATCATAGATGGTGCAAGCACACGAACTGCGAATACTGTGTGGGTGTATGCGCTGATGTAGGCATCACTGAAATACGGAATCTGCTGGATAGTTGCACAATCCAACATCACAGACGAGATGAAATCATGGTTCAGCTGGGGGCTGTGCATAGCCACCGACGGAGCAGCGCTGTGGTTTGTATCTCGGAGATTGGCGCGTCGTACCAGATCAAATTGTAAAGCATATAAGTCTTGTGTACTGTCGTCAACCCAAGAGAGCGAAGGCGTTCTTATGGCATCAAATAGCCGAATCTTGTCCTGCATCGTGTATGGAGTACCTAGGAGATGAATCTCAACGGCCCGATTACGCATTGCTCGAGAGAGGTCGCCATTACGAGGGTCGATGGTAAGTATTAGTCGAAAACAAGGATGAGGTCTCAAGGTTTCTACTTCACCATTGACAAGACCACGTTCGGTGAGAACTAAAACTCCATCACTTTCACAGAGAGAGTTGATCCTGTCAAGAACGGAAGGGCTGCACAAGTTAGCATTGTCGAATACCATCCAGTAACCATTCTTCATTGCATTGAGAAGTGGACCATCGACCCACTCGAATCGACTCATACCTCCACTTGGGTCGATGACTTGTTCGAAGCTACCGAGAATATCCGCAGTGTCGACACCACTACTCATCGGAAGTTCACAAAGGCGTCGTTCAGATTTGGAAGCCAGATATCGGATAAGCTGAGTTTTTCCTACTCCACTGTTGCCTGAAAGAACTATCAGCCAACCTTTCTGTATGCATATGCTCGCTGCTTCCAGTGGCTGCAAGTTACGTTGAAGTTCGACAGTGTTGTCCAGTGAACGATGATCCCCACGCGCAATTAATGCAGAGCCAAACTGCACATGGTGGTGGCTTGTAGAGGACCACAAACTTTTACGAGATAAATCAGGTTTAATTGGCAAGTCAAAGACCTCACAGAAGATTTCCAGGGCTCGAGATCGATCAGCTTCCGTGCGGAATCTCTGAAGATATAGGGTGGCGAGATGATCAGATGGATGTGAAGGAGAGGAGAGGCTTGCATTATCGCTGAGCAAAGTAGCCCAGCGAATGATATCCCGTAGATTGAATTCCCAGGGTGATCCGTCCCTTCCAAATGAGTGTTTGACCATGGTTTCTTCGTTGAGGCGAAGATTGAAAGAAATCATGGATCGCAAACAACCGTGTGACAGACTTGGACATAGGTTTTGGCTTATAGCAAAAAGATCCTCAGTTGTCAACGCCCGAATATGTACTTTGGTGAAACGATCCAGATATGACCTTGGGAGACCTTTCCTCCCACCACCCTGATGCAAAGGGTTTTGAGCGGAAAAGATGCGGAATCGTGGGTGCTTGATGAAGGACCGGCCAAGTTCAGGAATGAATACAGTTCCGCGATGATCTAAGACTG
This sequence comes from Gomphus sp. MG54, assembly GCA_003314385.1. Taxonomy (NCBI): domain Eukaryota; kingdom Fungi; phylum Basidiomycota; class Agaricomycetes; order Gomphales; family Gomphaceae; genus Gomphus; species Gomphus sp. MG54. The sequence goes on along the minus strand of QLPG01016902.1, from coordinate 7,900 downwards.
CATTCAGGCCCTCCAGAACAGCTTGAGGCGCCAGGTTCATCTCGTCTAGAAGGATCCAGTCGCCGTTCTGCATTGCTTGCAAAAAAGTCGCGTCCTTCCATGTGAACTCGCCTGGCCGACCACCTTCTACTGGAAAATCAGAGCCAAACAAATCAACAAGATCGGTCTGATCCGATACATTGACACGATAGACGCGATGCCCGGTCATGTCACCGAGAGCGGCAACGAGGCTTGTTTTACCGACGCCTGGACTTCCTTCGAGTAGAATAGGCTTTGACAATTGACATGCTCGAATCAGTCGCCTGATATTGTCCAAAGTGGTGGGGGCTTGAAGACTAAAATTTTGGGTACTGATACCTAACTGACCTTTCAGGATGCCGAAAGATCCAACAAAGATGTGTTTCGAGGTCGACCGACTTGTAGTATCATATAGCTGGGCACGATTTAAACCAAGAGGAACAAGCCGCTCGAGCTGAACCTGAGCTTGGTTTCGTAAGTCGTATATGGCAGACTTTGACCAGCTGGACGTGGAAGTAGATGTTTCCAGACCATCCAAAAATACCATATGAGCTGCATGATGCTATAAGTATGGAATAAGTTGACGACATCCAAAAACATTGGCATAACTCACAAATACAAGGCTTGGAGGGAGTTCAGGATGAGAATCGAGCACTCCATTTGCAAAATTAACCCAAGCCTGTCATGATCATAAGTCCAATTATCCAATGACAGCGGATACTTGATAGCTGACCAGAATATCTCGGAGACTGGTAATTGACACATTATCCACGGTAGATGCAAACCACTCGGAAAAGGATAGGATCATATCCGTATAGATGAGCAAACTCTCATGTTGCCATGATTTGTGGATAATCATCCACAGGTCCGATTTCAACTGTACTTGTGGAACCCATATCTCAGTAAAGCGATTCCGTAGCGCAGGAGAGAGCTCTTTCTTTCCATAATCCCCCCCTGGATTCATTGTGGCTAACAGTTTGAAATGTGGATGAGCCGTGACCTGAGCATGTTCCACATCATATCCTCCACGTTCAGCAAGAACGATACTGCGCGCTGGTTCCAAAACGCTGTTAAGACGTTCAAGTACTGAGTCATCTGCCAGTGAAATTTCGTCTAACAAGAAAGTGTCGCCTGTACGCATGGCATGAACAAGAGGCCCATCGTGCCACTCGAACAATGCTTTTAATTGTTGAAGAGAAAGAAGGTGGGAACGAAGAGAAGACATTGTCTCCGGTGAGAGCATCGGTAACTTGAGAGCACGGTTCAATATGGCCATCAGACCATCAACATCCTGGTTTCCATCCACATGACTAAACTCTGAGAGGCCCTGAAGAGTTTCTAGAGCATTACGGACAACCTCAGCCTGTGAGGAAAGGCGATTCCTCAGAGGCCTTTGGCTACCGATGAGATCCGCCGTCTCCGTGCTTTGATGACAGTTGAGCGTTATTAAGTGCTTACGGACTGCATCCGCATACAACTGACAGACGGTGGTCTTTCCTGAGCCAGTCTCACCCACCAGCAAAACGGGCTCGTCGTATTTAAGGGCATTGGATACCAAAACGAATAAACGCCTCATTGCAGAAGTCCAGATGACATTCGATGACATGGGTACCGCAATGTCAGTATTCCTGAAGGCTGTGGCACCATCCTGCAGTTCGTAGAGCTCGGTCGTGTCGATGCGTTCCTTCATAACAGTCTCGATGACATCCTTGACAATCTTCTTGTCCTCCGAGCGACGAGCACGTTCTGCCAGTAGCATATAACCATTTTGTGCCAATTGAAGTGTGCTAGATGCTTCTCGACCACCCCACCGAAAGAGATCCCGAAGAGTGGCGAAACCGTGTTTGGACTCAAAAACACGTCCGGCCTGTCTGCATTTCGAGAGTTCCTGAAATACTGTGACAATACGAGACGCATATGATTCAGGTATACGGCACCGTGTTGAAAGAATGGTCTGGAGTTCAGACTGAGGTACGTCATCAAAATGAATCTCCAAAAATCGATTACGAAAAGCGCGAGATAAAACCTTCCGACCAGCATACAATCCAGGGGGATTCTGAGTTGCGAAAAGCATAAAGTGTGGGTGCGGCTTGACAACTTCTTGTGTTTCAGGAATAACAAGTTCCCTGTTGTCGTCAAGTAAACGATTGAGTGCTTCAAGCACATCTGTCGGTGCCAGATTTAACTCGTCGAGGACAATCCAGTCACCAGTACGAAGAGCGCGAACCAGAATCCCATCGTGAAATACAAGCTTGCCGGTGTTAGGGTCAGAAACATAGGTCCCTAAATACTCTTGGATGTCGGTGTGCTCGTGATTATTTATACGTACGAACCGATGTCCAGTTCTACGAGCAAGATATTCAATAGTACTAGTCTTACCACTAGATGTTGGACCCTCGATCAGTACAGGAAATCGGCGGGTTACTATGACTCGTGCAAGATCGATAAGCTTGGCTTGAACTGATGGTGTCAAAATATAATTGGATGCATGCTCTCGTGGCAAGTTGCCGCACTGAATCCAAAAGGGTCCGATGCGCTCGAAGTCATCTGGGGCACCTCCACCTGGAACTGAGGGCATTTGCATCATCATGGCAGAAACATTTTTGACACCGCCAAGAATGTGTTTCTTTATGAGCTGATTAACCAAACTCGTACTTCGTTCGTCGAGAGCCATTGAGAAAGCCATCAAACAACCTTCCCACAAAGCACGGCGTAGCCCAAAGGAAAGTACCATATCTGATGTGAAGACCAGCGCTCTGGCCAATGTTCGCATGCTAAAGTGCGGTCGGTGATTAGAGCCATCGGCCAACTCTCGTTTCTCTGCAAGATTTTTGACCTCTAAATATAGCTCCGCGAAATCCAATAGCACAGACTTGTCCGCAAGGCAACAATGCCCAATATACTGACGGATGATAGCAAGTAAGGTCTCCTGATCTGCATCTGGAGGCGACATATGGATTTCTGTAAAGCGCGATCGGATGTTCGCAGGAAGGTCTTTTTTTCCAACGTCTGTTGCGGGATTCATGCAGGCAAATAACCTGAAGTTAGGGTGGCGGTGAACAGGCATAAATGATCCTTGTTCAGTGAGGACGATGGATGCAGTGGGGCCTTGCAGGAGACTTGAGATACATTCGAGTGTTTCCGGACTAGCAAGATTGATTTCGTCTAGAAGTATCCTGAGGCTTCTTTTAGCGAACCAGAAGATTTGAATGAGATATTAGCACTCTTACCAATGTCCATTCTTTAAAGCTCGGACCAAGGGTCCCTCTACAAAGCTAAAGGCAAACCTCCCTTGGCCAAGTACATGCTGCACGTTGAATATTTCTACTTCTTGTGCAAATGCAAGCCATTGGGACTCATCAACGCAATGTGATTCTGTGTCCAATTTGCGTCGCTTCCTAGGAGTATCACTGTTGAATGCAAGATCGTCACTGGAAGTCATAGTTACAGAGTTCTAGGGCTCCAGTCCGCCTCCGAAAATGTACACGTACCTGGCGTCTTTCTGATCCTCCAGGGAAGGAAGTGGAGTTTCTGCTGCTCTTTCTTTGAGCTTTTCCAATGCCAAACGCGTGCATTCATTCCAAAGCCCAACGGCACGTTTCCATTTCCCTTCATTGACAGCCTTTCTGACCGCTTCTTCAAATTTGTCGTTCTTGCGACGACTGAATGTTCGTGCGAAAAGATCTAGGAAATGCCGCCAAAGATCACTTGCGGGGAGACGTGTATCCACTGGTTTAAAACCGCCCACGAGATCTGAACTCTCAGTGTGGTGACTTAAATTGAGAGAAATTAACTGTCGGTGCAAGAGGGAGGCGATATGCGAAACAATGGTAGTTTTTCCAGTTCCTGTCTCACCAACAAGAAGCACGGGTTCAGCCAGGGAGACGCTTGTGCTGATACGCTCGATGATACGAAGTGCAGGACGGTGCATCGCAAACGGACGTTGATCCGTACTGAGCTGGGAAAGCTCGGGAGGAGCAGCAGGGAGGCGCACCTTCCCAACCACCAACGCTGTGGTATGTCCATTATCATCTCGTTCAATTTGAAACTCAGGTAGACGGTTCTCAAGAACCCACTGGGCACGATCATCTGAGAGACCCAGGTGTTGTGCAAATATATGAGTGACGGAAATCATATGAGCTCGCACCGACTCAGAAAATGCCCCAGTACCAAAAAAGACGTCGCGAGCTTCAAGAAATATTTCCTCTCGAAGGCCGATGTGAGGAAACAAGAATTCCAATGAAATTTCTTGTGTTTCCATCTCCACATCTGGATCAAGAGGTAATAGCCTCTCAACTCGTCTACACCAAGTCTCCAGCTCATGAATACCAACCTCTCTAGCACCAGGAGTAGATCCCAGCATCCTGACGTCTGCCCAGGCATGGGCCATAGCTTTCGACCTAGATTTCCCTAACCTCGGAAACTTTCCACTGAGGATAAGGACTAGTTCCTCCTCTGAAGGCATTGAAACATCAATGCAGGAGAATTTTTTGCTCCCCAAAAAAGTGGCTGGGGGTAGTTTTCTGTCGCCATTGGTAGAAATAGAACGAGTAGCAAATAGTGCGAAAGATTCAGATGCTTCAATCCTTCCATGTCCTGGGACTTCGAGCGAGGCTGGTGCACCAATATGTTTGTGCACTGCAAGACTTTCGACAAGAGGAATAAGGAGGCCCAGTACCTCAGAGCTAGCACGATCAATGTCCTCAAAGACAAGCCAAAGCCCGAGCCTCATAGCTTTAACGATAACACCTTCTTGCCATTCGAATGATCCTGGCTTTTTGGTGGAGGAAACGTAAGAACCTAAAAGCGATCTTGCATCTATTGAAGTATCTGATAAATGAAGAGTAACCAGCTGATGTCGGGATGATGGGTGGATGAGGGTGGCAAGGTGTTCTAAAATTATAGATTTGCCGCTTGATGGCGGAGAGCTAATAAGAATGGGTAGACGTAACGAGAGTCGAAGGGCCAAGGAGCGAAGGGTCTCCACAGTTGACGGGGTAGATACCAAGGTAGAACATGGAGCGACAGTACTCGGCTTTTTATATAGGAGAATGCCGTGAACATCCACAATACGACGTCTGAAACAAACCAACATTAGTGTTATAATGATTCAGAGAATGAAACACAAACGTCAGTTGTTCCAAATTTATACGCAATGTTGACTGAGAATTATACTCGAGATAAAATTCTTGTTCGTTTAATATTGCTCGTCTATGCTCGCGAACGCGCCACGCCTCAACTACGGGTAATAACCATCCATCAACCCATTGAATGGTCCCATCTATTGATACCCCAGCTTCAATGGCCACATCCTTTTCACCGGAAGGCCCAAGTATACTCATCTGAAGCTCATCACGCTGCGCTTCAGACATTCCAGTGTGAAGTGCGTAACATCGCACAACAAGCCAACGGACACCATTGTCCACACCTGGAAAAGATAGAATGGAAAAGAGGTCTTCGTGTGACCATTGAAACAGGGTAGGAGTGTGCGGGCAGGCGACCAATATACGATAGTAAGCCAGAAGACGCATATGCATCTCAGACGTGTTTGTGGGTGACATGCCATTTAGAGGTCCTCGAGAAAAATGCGAATCTCGAAGAAATGCAGAAAGGATGCTACGGTTACCGACTGCTTTAGACAACAAGTGACCAAATTCACGGATAAACACTCACGGATACAACTCTTCATGCGGTTGTATCAACAAGGCCAATGCCACGAGCTTTGCATCTTCATGTCCACACTGATCTAACCATCTGGCGCAGAGAAGAAGGAGGACAGGCCTAAATTTCTGGGCGATAAGAAAGGTGTATCTACTATCGTGAAGTAGTCGCGCGAGAGCATCCACCAATACTGCCTGAGAGTCACTATGTTGTAACAGTGACTCCTCAATACATGGGGTTATTGAACTCCATTGTTTGGTTAAATTCAGGGAAAGGGGATCGTACAGCTTGGAAAGATCCATGACAAGCCTTGCTAAGAGAGCATAATTTTTTGCGAATGTCTTCCCGCGGTCACATGATCAACAAAAAAAGCTGGAAAAGTTGAATGACTTAAATGATTGCTTTGGATGAACGCTGAATTGGAATAAAGTAACCCTACACTACCATCGTGAAGGTGAAATCAACGCATTCAAGTACGGGTTTTACAGCATCAACATCGAAGTAGATTGTATACGACCATACTGCGGGAAGAGAAACGGCTGATAGGCTACGACACAAACAGATGAACATCGCATCAAAGAGTATAAGGAGGACAGGGATGTAACGATAAGAAAGGATGACAAGGTGTGTAAGAGGAGGCGCGCAGACGTGTGAGTGTGGATGAACGGTGAGTGAGCCGAAATAGGAACAAGGCAAGCAGAGATGGTAAAGAGAGAAGACAGTGACAAGACGCTGTCTAGCTCCCCTTGGGAGCTTCCTTGACACTATCTATATTGTTAGGTCACGAATATAGCGCATTTTGGGTTCACGTACGAGATAGCCTGTTCCTCACCCATGGCACTGATGATAGTAACAAGAAGATCCTTGCCGTCATCGAAATCGGCCTGGATCTGTTTGCCAAGGTCACCCTCCGGAACTTTGACGTCATCCTTGGCAGTTCCGTCCACAGTCATGAGGTTCAAAAAGCCATCGTCGACATTGACCTACATATGATAAGACAGTGAATGATACAAGATGTCACGTTGCCACTTACAAGCTGATATTCGTTGCGGGTGACATTAGGGACGTCCATGTTGTGTGTGGAGGGACAGATGTCTTCCTACAATGACATCCATTTAAGGAGAATACATAATTGGATAACGCCGAACGAACCAATTTTTTTCCGGTAAAGATCTAAACAAATCAATTATTGACTGAATATCAAACTGTACATCAAACATAACGTTTACTCACATCGATGGCGACAAGGTGGACCTTGGCGTGGCCATGCTTACCCGTTTTAGAGGTGGACATGTCAACGATTTTGCAAGGCCTCCCTTTGATGACGACATGCCCGCTACAATGGAGAGGATCAGTTCCACATAGAGATTAATTCTAGGAGACACAAACTTCTTGCGGAGAGCAGAGCACTAACTCAGCCAGAGAGTAACTATTAGCACAGTTCCACAAAGAGCAGGCATAGGAGAGAAGTGGCCGACATCAAAAATTGCTCACCTGCATGGGGAATGTTTGCGAGGCCCCAGAGGCGGCCTGTTCAAAGGTCTGGTTGTGCTGCTCTTCGTTATCACTCATGATGTCTAGGTCGATCAAAGGTGGACTGAGGTAGAGTAGGGAAATCGCTGGTCTGTTTATACCGTCACGTAAGGATATGGTGTGCATTCTGGGCAAAACCAGACTGCAAGAGCACGTACCACGCCTTTGCGAGCGTGATCAGTCAGTTGTACTGCTGGGGTCGTTATATAGAAAACATACCAAGGAAGTGAGGAGTACTGTGGAAAGTATGAGGTCTAGGTGACAGGGAAAATTTTGGGTCTGCAATGACAATCGATGTTCTCACGAATTTCAAACTCCGATCAAGGGTCACCTCATATTACAAAGCTTATTATAATGTTCACCTCTCTGTCTTTATCCGTGTCATGGCAGATCCTGCTTCGCTCCCCCTCCTGGAAGGAACTACGCTATCGGTCCGCTTCCTCTTCATTGATGGCATACTGCCATTTGAACCTCCAAAGCTCAGACCCGCCTTGCTTCCCCTCTTTGCCATTGGTAATCCAGCCCTGGAGTCCTTCGAATCATAGTCCCAAGTTGCAAACAGATGAGAATCTGAAAGGATCCTATCTTCCTCCTCCTCTTCGTCGTCATTTTCTTTACCGCCTTTAATACCCTTTCCTTCACTTGCATTAGCTCCCGAGAGTCTGTTCCATGGTGCAGGGACTGGCGG
>QLPG01016895.1:0-14973 GCA_003314385.1 Gomphus sp. MG54 | reverse complement strand
GAGTGGCCGGATATAAAATAATGGGTGTAACCGAGGATAACACAAGGGGTAGGAGGTACTGAGGTGGGGCGGATTGAGAGACGGACGAATAGTATGACGGATGTGCCGAACCGAGATCGTGGTATCAAGTGATGTGCATGCGGCATGGACATTTGTACGTGGATGACGGGTGTACGGAACCGAGACCGGTGTATCACGCGTTATGCATGCTGCGTGGATGCTTGTACATGGACGTAGGATGGTTGTTTGGTCGGCACTGGCGAATAATGGGACCTCGGTACGTGTACTTGACAGAACCATAAAAGAGGTAACCTGAGAACTGCAACAAAAACTTTGGTGTGAAGAAAGCCTAATCAAGTTCTCCAACAAGACAACAGCAAGTTAATACCTGTCCAGGTTGATGTCCAAAAAGAATTGTTTAGAGGGGGCCTTGGCAGGTATCTTGTCAATTACATGTAGGAATAATAGGTTATGTTCATGAACTATAATTCTACCCTTGCCTAGGATTATTTCCACAGATGTTCTATAAAATCTGATTTAGTTCTTTTACTATCTTTTACATACCTTTTATGTTTTAGCCAAGAAACCTTCTACTGAGCACAAGAGAGGGAGGCACTGGCCTTTAGACCAATGTACCTAAGAGTGGGTGGTACTGGCCTTTGGACCAATGTACCTAAGGGTGCTTGCTGCACTAGATAATCCAGCAGATTATGGGTGATAGTAAGATTGATTGTTAAGTTACTTTTATGCTACAGTCTCTATCTATAGTATAAAGTTCAATTGTTGCACTTGTGGGTATTTTTACATAAGCTAATTGGTCAGCATTTATATAAGACATTCCCATGATGCAAATTTTCAAATTCAACTACTGCCCATCCATGTGACTGGTGTTGAATTTCTGTGGTGCTGAGCAAGGACCACGGAAAAGACGACTGTTTGACTTGAGCGAAGGTAATGGCTCGTTGCAAACAGATGAGGAATTACAAATCATCTGTGACTACTGTGACATGGCAACCAATGTACAGATGCCGGTCAAACTATTCCAACACACCTCCTTGAGCGGCATCTGCTCTTCATGCACCTCCTGAAATCCAAACTCCTCAACTTCTATCTCAGATCACCAGATCCTACGCTGATTACACATGTGCATCCAGGGGTCTGTAAGTAGAGTAGATTGGAGATCCCCTTGGTGGTGAGAAAAACATGCCTCCAGTGGGCCTGGCGTACTTTCACTCGGTACGGCTTCCTGGTTTGGTTACAACAGGCTTTTACTCAGCCTGGTACACTTTCAGTAAGTGCGGACTCTGATCCAGTTTCAAGTCATAGAGGACTCCGGTCCAGTTTATGTCGTGGAGGACTACAATCCAGTTTAAAGTCATAGCGGACTCCGATCTAGTTTAACATCGTAGCAGACTCGGATCTAGGTTAAAGTCGTAGCGGACTCTGTTCCAGTTTGGGCTTTCGAGGTTCCGCAGTTCCTATCAGCACCGGCGGTGGTTAACGGGAGCAACCCGTGATCTGTTTGTGTTGAATTTCTGTGGTGCTGAGCAAGGACCGCGGAAAAGACGACTGTTTGACTTGAGCGAAGGTAATGGCTCGTTGCAAACAGATAAGGAATTACAAATCATCTGTGACTACTGTGACATGGCAACCAATGTACAGATGCCGGTCAAACTATTCCAACAACTGGTTCAACACCATGTCTCCCTTTCCTTCCCCCACCACCCATGCATGGCAACACCAGGCCACTCTACATCCCCATGCATTGTGCAGGAAATATTTTGGCATGTGCTGGGTGCACCCCATCTTCATGTTGTGCACCCACCACATGCTGATGTCTGTCCTCCACCATACATGATGTGGTGGGACCTTGTCATGTGGTGGGTGCACAACATGAACATGCGCTGCACCCAGCATATACCAACATCTTTCCTCCCACCATGGTCATGGTCCTGACCACACAAACAATGCAGTGACACCAACATACCCCACCTCCCAACACCCCTATATGTAGGGCTGTCAGGATGTGTGGTGCACTGGTGTTGCTGTGTCATGCATCATGTCTGGATGATCATTTCTTTCTTGACACACACACACCCTATGCTACACTTTGTAGACCCCTGTCATGCACATTGTCTGCTCCTCACCATGCACAATGCAGCAACACTGTTAGGGGACAACCCTTTCCAAATCCTAGATCTGAGTCTGAAACCCTATTTCAAACTCTGCTCCAAATCCAAGATTGGAAACAAGGGTCCAAGGACAGGAAAGGAATACCTCAGCCTCTGTACCTAGGTGATATCCACAGACCCTGCTATCTGCTGAACTCCCACAGTATCCATCATCCCCATCATCATCCATACTACCATCCATACCATTTTCACACTGTCTATGATATCTGTGACCTCCCATGTAACCGACAGATAAATCCATACACGGACAATGCTCTGAGGGCCAAGAGCTTAGGAAATGGAAACTGGAATGGGTTTAGCATGGCGATTGGAACTTGAAATAAGCGCCCAAGCCCCAGATTTAGTACCAGGAGGTTGGCCCTACAGACTCCGATGTATAGATTTGTAAGCTAGTGCACAGACCACTGACATAAAGGGTATAAGAAGGGCTCACCAGTGTCAAGCCCCCGATACCAAGCTCCGGTTCACTCGGTAGTACCGACCGAACAACCCTTGCCTTTGTCCCACACACTAGTGACAAGGCATCCCTCCCCAGTACATGGTCTCTGTCTGGTACATTTGGCTCATCATTTGGTTCACTTTCCTCATCCTGTCCCCTCTATCCTTTGTCATTCCTTCATTCCCCTTCCTTCCCCTGGCCTGTTTACCCTCGGGACATTCACTCTTTGTTGTCACTCGGCAGTGGCCCTATTGTTTTATATTCGGCCACTTTCTATTGTTCTATTTTCAGTCACTCTTTTGTCCTCAGTCATTTTCATTGTTCTATTATCATCCACATTCCTTGTTCTATTCTTAAGCATTGTAGACAATATTTCCACATGATTCTTCATACCTCATTGTTCTCCATTCCTTGTGCCACTCTGTTCCACATCTCACTTATTAGCCTATATAAGGAGCCAATGTATGTAGATGGTTCTTCGTTCTGGAAATCAACTAGGTTTATGCCTTCTTGTCCTCCCTTCTCCTGTCTAGAGTCCTTTACCTGGGACGACATTCTCGGCACTCTCCCAGGTATCTCTGTCCCAAATCGGTGGCATGCATGGGAAGTAGGGTGCAACGCACGAGCACATTGAAGCCATGCCACTATTCCCGGCCTGCAGGACTTGGCCACTCCTCAGTATTCCCAGAGCCTGACAACCAGCAGTGGGATGCTTAGACTTTCCTCTCTGGATTTCCCCTACCTAGGTGAGGGCCCCACATGTATTTAGGTAGTAATTGTAATTAAACTCTGGATTTCCCCTGCCTAGACCCCTGTCAAGCTTTGGGTACTGACAGACTTTGGTACTGCCGAGGGGTCGGGCGGACAATAGCCAAGTCCTGCAGGCCAAGAGTAGTGGCATTGGCTTCAATGTACTCATGAGCTGTGCCCTACTTGCCATGTGTGCCACCAATTTGCAACAGACAGGTACTCAGGAGGATGCTGGCAATGCTGCCCTGAGTCGAGGACTTAACAGAAGGGAAGAAGGTAGAAGGGCCTAAGCCTAGTCCATACCCAGAATGAGGAAATATGTACATGTATGTCCTACTTATATAAGTTAAGAAGCGACATGTGGAATAAGGAATGTGGAACAATAAGGTATGCAGAGCATGTGGTTATTGTCAACAACGAGTAAAATTAGAATGAAGGAATGTAAACGAACATGGGACAATGAAGATAGAATAATAGAAATGTGGTCAAAGGTAGGACAATAGGGAGTGGCTAATTATAAAACAAGGGAGTTGTAGCCGAGGTTAATACAAGGATCAGATGTCCTGAGGTAAGACAGATCGGGGAACGAGGGGTGGAATGGGTAGGATGAGGTGGGTAAGGAATGTGAATGAGGGATGTGCCAAACTGGGGACTGTGTATTAGGTATGTTGCTTGGTCACCAGCTGGGTACTTGGTCGGCACTGCCAAGTATAGCGGGCCTCAGTATGTGCACTTGATAACCCCTCTCCATGAAATAGCTCTGGAGAAGTCCAGAGGGTTTGTCAAGATTCGGTGATGCCGAGATATCGGTTAAGTCCTGCAAACCGTTACGGGGTGGCTAGGCTTCAACATGCTCTTGCGTTGCGCCCCGCTCTTCCATGTGTGCCACTAATTTTGAAAGCGAGAGGAACCTTGAGGGGATGCCGAGGGCGTCGGCTCGAGCGAAGGACTTTAGAAATAGAGAGCGGACGAAGGGGTGCGAATCAATTGATATTCTGAGTGAAGAACTATCTACATACATCCCGCTACTTTTATAGTTAAGAAGCAAGATGTGGAACAGGGTGGCATAAGGAATGGAAACAATAAGGTATGAGGCAACCACATGGAGGCATTGTCCACAGTGATCAGAAATAGAATAAGGAATGTAGGCGGTATTAGAATAATAGAGTATGGCTGAGAATAAGATAATGAAATGGTGGGCGGGAATAGAACAATAGAGGGCGGCCTAAGATAAAACAATGGCAACGGCCAAGACAATGAGTGGCCGTCATGTTGTTCGGAGGAAACGGGTAAAGGAGTGGATAGGGGGCTGAAGGAACAATGGAAGGGGGGTGTACGAGGGGAGTGGTCCATACGATGTACCGGATGTACCGAGTCGAGGTCGAGCGGTGGTGCGAGATAATGCGGGTGAGGGTCGGTTGGTCGGTATTCCCAAGTGAGTCGGTACTCGGTGTTGCGGGCTTGACAGGGTTGCCCTTATGGCAGGAAAGTCTCTCCTAAAAAGGACTGGGAGTTGCATTGTGGTGCAGTCATAGGGAGCTTTGGACTCAACAGAAGTGATTTGGAGAGTACCAACTCCTGGGCATACCTAACACCAGACTCCCCCTCCTCTATAGCTGTCAAGTCCACGTACCCAGACCCATCCGCCGGCAGTGCTGACTGAGCAAGCATCCTATATCCACAACCAAGTGCCCATGTCACATGCATAACACTTGGTATGCCGGTCCCAGCCCGGCACATCCGCCATCCACACCCCTCGGTCCGTTTCACCTCGGGACTTCCTGTCCTTGTACTATCCTCGGTTACAAGCCTTGTCTTATAGTCTGGCACCTCCTATTGTCCTATCTTTGGACACATTCTATTATCCTGTCTTGTATTGTCTTATCCCCACATTGCATTCCTTATTCTAATTTTATCCGTTGTGGACAATAACCACATGCTCTGCATATCTTGTTGTCCCACATTCCTTCTTCCACATGTCGCTTCTTAACCTATATAAGTAGGACATGGATGTACATACTTCTTCATTCTGGGTATCGACTAGGCTTAGGCCCTTCTACCTTCTTTTCCCCTGTTAAGTCCTCGACTTAGGCTGGCATCATCAGTATCCTCCCAAGTACCTGTCTGTTGCAAATTGGTGGCATGCACGGCAAGTAGGGTGCAATGCACAAGTACGTTGAAGCCAAAGCCACTACTCTTGGCCTGCAGGACTTAGCCATAGTCTGCCCGACCCTTCAGCAACAACCCTCGGTAGTACCGAAGTCCATCAGTATCCGACGCTTGACAGTATACCCAGAATCAAACTACTTTCCATGCACTCACTGTTTATGAATATAGTCTTTCAAGACACCCTTTTAATGACCTTTCCATCTTCTTGTTCGGAACCGGGTCTCCCAGTGGCCCTTCTAACTGTTTTGAATCAGGAACTGTTCATAGCTTCACCGGATCATCTTACTCCTAGGAGGTTGTCCAACAAGACAGATCCACGCCACCGCATTTCCAACCCAATACCAGTATGGATTCGCAGACCACCCAGTTCAGAAGAACTTCAGTTTTTTCAGGCCAACTGGGAGGCAACGCCCTACCCTCAGCACTCTGTCTGGCATGCTCGATCAATCAGCATTAGCTCACAGACCATTTGAAAATTTGTTTATGATTATGACCTTTTTTCCAATCTAGTATTTCTTGCTAACATACACCTACTAGATTTTCCATCCAGACAACCTCAGTCTATCCATCCATCTGTCATGTACTAGATCCGTCGGTCAGCAATATTCGGGCACAACTCGCTCACCCACTATAATCCATTGATTAACAGGGTATTGGGCAGTATTATAATCCGTCAAGCTACTAATGCTTTTAGGTGCATCCCGATGGCCTTGGTCCAGGCAGCATTTGCCACTGTTCCAAAAGCCTCACACAGGATCCTGTTCCATCGCTGAAAGTTTTGCCAATAGCCCTAGTCAATGCAACTGCCTTGGGCATGCTTGTATACCAGAAAGGCTGGCAAGCCTTTTGGCAGGGACCTCTCAGTCAACGTTGTCATTCGGCACGTTTGGCAAAGGTCTCACCCATCTGTCCCCATCCGTTCCCGTTCTTCACTCCGTATATGCATGCCATATGCAGTTACAACCCCTTTTCCGTTCTTCTTGGCTAGAGGCCGACACCTTTAGTAGATGGTGGGACGTCTACCTAAAAGGGGGGGTGGCGACCAGCTAGAAACCTTTCAAACTGCTCAAACTCCCCTCCCGAAGACATCCTTCCCCTAAAAAAACCCCTTCCGTCCATCACCTTCTGTCCCATCCTTCACTCCCTCTGTTCCATTCCGTCACCTATCATGTCCCCTTCTCCCCCAATCCTTTCTCCAGCCACTCCCCATACACTCCCAACACTCCGCTCATGACCCTATGACCACCTTTAATCCCGAAAGAAATATCCCCCCATTCCACCCTCAACCTCTAATCCCTCCTTCCACCCCAGTCCATCTGTTACCCTCTTCTCCCATCAACACAAACAGCTGATCTACCGAACACCTTGGCATTTCCGACTTGTTGTACTTTTTTCCTTAATTGCTTTCACTCTTCTACCTTATATATATATATAATATTCATTAATTCCTCTAATCTATCTCCACATATTCATCCTCATTCCTCTCCTCCTCCTCATTCCTCCCTTTCTCTTCCATCTCCTCCTCCTCTCGCAATGCACTCCTTAACTCTTCCCACAGTTTCGGGTCTCCAGAATAACCCGAATTGCCCTCGAGAAGGCCCAAGATTACGTTCCCCATACTTTGAATCCTCCTGTGCATCTCCCCAAGCCTCCGCTCTATCTGTTCCAGCCTATCCGACCTCCCCATCTTCTTCACCCATTTCCGTCCCAACCCCCCAGCCAGCGGTACTTCGGGTTCAACAGCCTTCCCGCTCGGCCTTTGGGTACAGGCCCATTTCGGCCTTTTACTCAGGGGCTCTACCACCCCATCCACACCCTCCACTGAGTCCCAGACCATCAGGATGACTTTGTCTGGGGCCAATTTATTTTTGCGCTATAAAAAATATGTCAATCAGCAGGAAACAAAAGAGATGTGTTACCACTCACCTGCACATCATCTCCCCATCCTCACATACTTGCCCCCTTGCTGGGCCCCGCCTCTGCACTCCTACCCCTTTTGCGCCCATAGACCTCCGGGACCACCGAGGTTCTGGGGATTTCTGTCCACCCAGCCATTTCAGCCCATTGGGATACGACCTCTCCACCATCCTCCGCGTCATCCAACGACTCCCAAGCTGCCACGGTCAGCCACCCAATAGTGATCTCTGTACTGGGTTCCATTTCACCTGCCCCCACTATGACGTCCTCCTCCACGACCCCTGCCAAGACACCCTGCCCATCCACACCATCCATGGGCTCCCTGGGGTTCCACAAATCACGCCCCATGTTCTGGGTGGATGATGGATCACGATCATGAGCGATCCATCTTTCGCCATTTTCCCGTTCGACAGCATCGGTCTCAGCGTACATTCTGTTCCGAGTTTTTGATAGGTGGCGAGTGGGGGTATGCAGTTGATTGATGAGAGTCTGGAGGCTTCCCACACTACCCACAAAAAATTATGTTTAGGCATCCTGAACTTTACTTTTAATTTCCAGCTTCAGGGGTTCAGCCGCTCGAGGGGGGATACTGTCAAGTCCAGGTACCGAGACCCATCCGCCGGCAGTGCCGACCGAGCAAGCATCCTATATCCACAACCAAGTGCCCACATCACATGCATAACACTTGGTGTGCCGGTCACAGCTCGGCACATCCACCATCCACACCCCTCAGTCCGTTTCACCTCGGGACTTCCTGTCCTTGTACTATCCTTGGTTACAAGCATTGTCTTATAGTCTGGCACCTCCTATTGTCCTATCTTTGGACACATTCTATTATCCTGTCTTTTATTGTCTTATCCCCACGTTGCATTCCTTATTCTAATTTTATCCATTGTGGACAATAACCACATGCTCTGCATATCTTGTTGTCCCACATTCCTTATTCCACATGTCGCTTCTTAACCTATATAAGTAGGACATGGATGTACATACTTCTTCATTCTGGGTATCGCCTAGGCTTAGGCCCTTCTACCTTCTTCTCTTCTGTTAAGTCCTCGACTCAGGCCGGCATTCTCAGCATCCCCCTGAGTACCTGTCTGTTGCAAATACAGTGGCACGCACGGCAAGTAGGGCACAACACACGAGTATGTTGAAGCTAAAGCCACTACTATTGGCCTGCAGGACTTGGCCATAGTCCACCCGACCCTTCAGCAACAACCCTCGGCAGTACCGAAGTCCGTCAGTATCCGATGCTTGACACCATCACATGTTCACAAGCCATGCAGACAATCACTCAGGTGTTGGCCTACCGTGCATCCATCCCCCGAGGACTGCCTGTCCCCGGACCAAGTTTTCAGACGCCTCAGACCCCAGCTCACCCCCCGGAACCCTCCTCTGACTCTGGATTTTCAGACACAGACCAACACCAGCATTCGAACTTGACCAACCTGTTCCTCGTGAACCACCCCCTGGCGATTCAACAATCATCACCATTGGATGTGCGGTCCAGCTCAGGACCATCCACAGCAGTGCCATCAGACTTGTGGGCACCCCCCTACACACCACCACCCGTAGCACTACCGCCTCCTGCACAACTGGGAGGGGCCCCTGCCTTAGGACCCAATGTCATGCCCGATCTCACTCAAGCCCTCGTTATGCTGACAAGTAACTTAGCCAGCCCCAGAAGATCAGCTCCCCATGCCACCAAGGTTCGGGATCCGGATACCTTTGATGGATCCGATACAAGAAAACTACAAGCCTTCCTAGTGCAATGTAAACTGAACTTCCATGACTGCCCTGACACCTTCGACACCGAGAGTGCCAAGGTAACCTACGTACTGTCGTACCTGACCGGTACCACCCTAGACTGGTTCGAACCAGCCCTCTCCGCCTCCGATAAGCCAGACTGGCTCCATGACTATGAGGAGTTTGTGAACAAACTCAAAACCAACTTTGGCCCCCAAGACCCAGAAGGAGAAGCCAAAGCAGACCTCGAGACCCTCCACATGTGCCATAATCAGTACATCACCAAACATGTAGTCAAATTCAATCGACTAGCCACCCATGTCCACTGGGGTGACATTGCACTTCGTCACCAGTTCTACAACGGACTCCCCAGCAGAATCAAGGATGAGATCTCTAGAATAGGAAAACCCCATTCCTTGCTCCAACTACGTCTCCTGTCCCAATCCATTGATGCCTGCTACTTGGAGAGAACCCCCCTCCACCCGGAACTTTGACTGCCCCTATGACAGAGGGAGGACCCCCGTGACCACGTATTTGGCCCCTAACATGGGCAATAAGACAGCCAATGTAGGCCAACCCACGACCCCATCCAGTGGCAGCAGGACTACCACAGATCTTTCGTCCAGATTAGGGAAAGACGGAAAACTTACGCCACAAGAACGGCAATGCCGCTTCAAACAAAACCTCTGCCTCTTCTGCAGCAGATCGGGCCACCCAGCCAAGGAATGCCCAAGATCCACCACCACAGTCATCAAGGGGCAAGCGGCCTCCATGACGGAAGAGGTTGAAGAAGAGTCTGAGATGTTGGATGCTTCGGAAACTGAGCAATAAGAAGTTAGGTCCCTGACTCTGGCACCAGTAGCTCGTGTTGAACACCTACTATGCCTACAGACGTAAAACACAAACAACGCATCCAGCCTCTCAGGAATATGACCTCCTGTGACCAATCATCGAAAGAGATTTCGACCCCTAGGCAGAAACACTCTGACCATCCAAACTCCGAATCCAACCCCCCCGAACACCCGTGACCATCCGTCAATAGGTTTTGACCGTGACCCTCCTGAATATTCGTCAGATTTTAGTTGCCGGACACCACACGCTCACCCACCGCGATCCAATGATCGACAGGGTATTGAGTACTACTTTGTTTAGCCTACATCCGAACTGATTCTTGGCAATATGGAGCCAGCAGTCCTCACTCAGCGCTCACATATGACCCTCCGAAAACTCCGCTCAGGAAGAACCCTGACCCTTGCAGAATTCTGTACCATCCCTTAGACTAACGGTACCACATAGATTCTCTCACCTAGACCCTTTTCTTGTTAGAGTATTAATATGAGCTAAAACTAATCAACAATTTCAACCGAGACTCGAGCCTTGCAGGACAATTCCCCAAATCCTGACGACACTACCTCCATCCAAGCAACAATCCGGTAGAATGAATTCTACGATCTCCACGACTAACGCGAACATCACACCATGACCCCAGAGCCGAACGAACGAGGGAAACATCCACCAGAAGGAGGAAATCAACCGGAGAACAACCATTCAATTGGGGAACATTGGCAGCTCTCCCCTCCAGGAAACCACCTCAAGGCCTTCCACGATCACACTCATGACCTAATAACACACAAATCCATTTATTATTAACATGGAACACCCAGACCTTGGACGGAACCAACCTGACCAAACTCAACTGTTCCAACTTGGACCAGCCCTAGAGGCTCCACCCCCTGAACCCCTTAGAACCACCCAACGGACCCCTCACATCGAACATCTACATTTCTGCGACCGAGTCATTCAAAAGACTCGCCTGAGACTCCCCCAGTCTCCGAAGGACGAACACCGCCCAAGAACTGATCTTGGCGACCAACCCCTTGACTAACCAAGGATGACAATGCATCGACCAGATTCCGAGCCAGAGCAACCTCCCCTGAACGCAGTTCCGACAACTCGATAATCTGCAGCAGGCAACTATCGAGTGCCACGAGGAGATCATGGAAATAACTCGATGTCGCCTGGAAAGCATCCAAACGGGTCAGAAACATGGAAATCCGATCGAAGGCTTCCGGACCATCTGCCCCCGCCACCAGGCCACTAGGGATAACACCCTGCACCAACCGACCTAGAGGATGATCTCCGGATGGTAATGGATCTAGGAAATGCCCCTGCACTATGGAGAAGTTAGAGGGAAGCTGTTTGAACAAACCGAGGGAATCATGAATCGCGACAGCACGAGCCCGCAATGCCGCCACATCAGCATCAATGCCCCGCAGGCATCGAACTTCTTCCTCGAGACCCCCATCGGACTCCCCCAACGATGCTCCGAAGAGGAAAAAGCGGGAAAGAATTCTGAAACTTCCCGAGGGTTGAGGATCCATGTTCTCCATTGGGGAAATGCCCCCCCAGTTCTGCGAACACCCCCTTTTTATAGACAAATGAACCTTCAGCGCTTATTGATCAAAACATCCCAGGGAACTATCAAAGAACTCCCACAGTAATGTCCGTCTTAATTACCACCCCAATTAAGCTTAGGACCTCAAGGGCTCGGTCCTAGTGGAGGGATACTGTTATAGCCCATACCGCCAAACAAACCCACATTAAGCACCACAACCACCTGCACCGTTTCCGGGACCCTTCTGACCGCGCAAAGCCTGAACAACAGATTTCTGGAGGTCCGACATACATCCCGAGGTTCCGTGATTTCCGAACCTCCAAAGACTCCGAAGTCAAGGTTCCGTTACCTTGATAACCGACATGCAGGACCATTGCATACCTCACTCCCTTGTTTTCTTCCCTATATTGACCCCTTGTACTCCCTTTCTCCTTGTTTTATGACCAGCAAAGATAGTACAAGGGTAGTCACATGTTCATAGTCTTCCAGTTGACTGGATTATTCACCAGTACAAATATCAACTTAATTTGCATCGTAGTTTCCGATTAGTTTCCGGTAAACTTCCCGACTCTCCGAAATTAGGGACAGATGATCGAGGAGGGCGTAATACATAAGTTGAAGCCAAGTCCCTGCGACTTCGAACCACTCGTACCACCCTATACCAAACAGTCCCCAGACTCCCAGCACTCTGACTTCTGATTCCAATTCCGATTCTGATTCTGATCCGACCCAAACCCTTTCCCGCCTTCAGAATACAAACTCTTCCCTCGAAACCCTAATGGAAACCCTCCCCCCGACCTCTTCCGGAAGTCCCCAGCCAAGCACCAGCATGCGGATTTAACAAGACAGACCACTGTGGCAAGTAATTCTTTTCTTATATTTTTTTTCCTTGTCAATGAGGAAATTACCAAATAATCAAATTATATAAACTGTCCAGGGATGGGAGAGTGTCAAGTACACGTACCGAGGACTCGATAACTCGGCGGTACCGACTAAAATACTCCATTAATAACCAAGCACGAACCATTCGATGAGTCATTCTCGGCCGGACGCGCATATCGGTCACATCCCTCATTCCTACACCCACTCCTCACTCCTCGGTCTGCCTCACCTCGGCACTTCCTGCCCTTGTGTTATCTTCGGTCATGGCCTTGTTTTACAGTCGGGCACTTCCTATTGTGCTAGGGCACGTCCTATTATTCTGTCCTTCATTGTTCTATTTCCACCTTACATCTCTTATTCTAATTTTACTCGTTGTGGACAATGACCACATGTGTTGCATACCTTGTTGTCCCACATTCCTTATTCCACATGTCGCTTCTTAACCTATATAAGTAGGACATGCATGTACATACTCTTGGTTAAAGTTAACTATAAATTATTGATTCTAAATATAGGACAGATACGGGGAGGAAAAGTGGAAATTTGTGATTAAATTTTGGTAGTAAATACATATTTATTATATAGTGGATCTGTCTTATGCACGGCCCTACTCAAAGGCGCGTGCATCGCATCATCAGTGACGCGTGTCACTGGTGACGCGTTTGGAATAGACGCGAGTGGAAATGTACGCGCGTGCGTATATACGCAGTGTGAATCTAGTACGCGCATGTTGCGGCGCGTGAGAGTTGAGGCTGGAGATGCTGAGCGAGGGGAAGTGAGGGAGGATGGTAGGATATATGAGGGATTCCTCCTTGGTTCCAACACGCCCCTTCAGACCCTGCCAATTCTGAGCAACGAGGATTTGACGGGGTCTGGGAATGTATGGCAGTATGATGGGGAGGCCTGATGTGTGAGCCAACGAGATTGGCGCGTGAAGAGTGTGAGTGTCATGCGCCCCTTTAAGCATGATGTACTTCCCTTTTAAACGTGGTGTACGCCCCTTTGAATGTGTGTGTATACGCTCCTTTAAGCTTGGAGTACGCCCCTTTAAATGTAGTGTGCGCCCCTTGAACGCATGTGTGTTCGACACGGGAATGTGGGGCGACGAAGGTTTCGTTTGAGATGTGCGAGTTGAATGGGTACGGTGAATGTGGCCCGCAGCGAACGGATGTGAGACGGCGGCCGTGTCTGCCAATGTGGTTGATGCGTGTGGAGGTATGGCAGCAAGCGAGATGGGCTCTGCGCCCCTTGAAGTTCGGTGTACGCCCCTTTGAACGCGGTGTACGCCCCTTGAAACCGTGTGTACACCGCGTGAGGATGTGGGGTAGCGTATGTGACGCGCGTCGGTGGGTATATGCGTTCGCGCCGATCGATTGCCGGGTGCGTTTTCGTATGGATTTGGAGCCCCATATGTGTAGACAATCTGCATGTTGTTCGGACGTTTTTTGTGGGTACTCCAGTATAGGGAATATCAAGAAAAATGATATCGCGGTCGCGTCCCCACACGCGCGTGACCGTATCACGTGACGCATTGTCGGATGTTCCGCGTCATCCGCCATCGTCTCGTTCGATGGCGGTGGCGATGCTTGGCTGTAGCTATGGCGGGGGCTCTGCCGGCCGAATGACAGATTCAAGTACTCAATGCGCCTGGTCCTGACCTGGATGTGCGCTGGATCAGCGTCCGGGCTTCTCGACCATACGCTATTCCTCGTGGCCTGCACTGGATCAGCCTGTCTCAACGGTTCCTCATCGGTGGGTTCGTTTAATGGCTGGTAAGTCGTGTCGCCATTTTTCTTCGACTCCTCGCTGACTGTTTTCCTCATCCCTCTCATCAAACTCCCTTCGCTGTGCCTCATTTGCGCCGACATTGCTGTCGGTGGTCCCTCGTGTCTCGTCTGGGCTGATGCGGTGACTGGTGGCCTCTCGTTTTCGATATGCGCCGCGTCGCTTATCGTTTGCGTTGCGTGGATTTCGACCGGCGATGTGGTGACGTGTATGGTTGCGTTGTCGATCGCGGGTGATGCAGCCGTGTGCTCATTTAACAGCGGGTAAGTCATGTCCTTCTTCCCTTTTGAATCCTCACTGACTTTCTCTTCTGCCCCTTCTATGAAACCTTCCTTGACACGCGGCATCTCTCTCCTTATCATTTCGCGTCTCATTTGCATCGATGCGCCGGTCGGCGGTTTCTCTTCCTCACGGCTCGTTGGCGGCGGTGTGGTGATTCCTTCGATTTTCATGGGACGTACGACCGGTAGCCTCAACGGATCGCCGTCCGCTGCGCGCGACATATCGCGGCATACCTCTGGTGGCTTGGTCTCAACGCTGTGCGACGCCGCACATGTAGGCCGTTCTTTTCCTGCGTCCTCTTTTCGCGGCGCATTGTGGTTCATTGGTTCGATGGTCGTACTATGGTTCTGGATGAGCGTGGGTTCTCCTTCCGGCACCCTCGAAAGCCCGTTGTCTGTGGTATGCGACGCTCCAAG
>QLPG01016893.1:0-11971 GCA_003314385.1 Gomphus sp. MG54 | reverse complement strand
ATATATTAACAATAACATACACAACCACGCTACCATTACCCCCGGCTTTTCATTATTAAGTGCGACGTTCGCGTCATTAGAAATACAAGAACTATACAAAAAAGCGAAAGAAAAAATAAAATATAATAATAAAATATACCGATAATTCCTCATCAAAGGAATGAGGAAAATCGATGTTTTTTATGTTTATGTTAGGCTTGACTTGTTGGAATAATCCCAACATCCACTTGGTAAGCTAGGGCCTCTGCGAATATTTTTACAAGGAGCAAGGTAGAACATGTTACGGTTGACAGAAGAAGAGGGAGTATGTATGAAATATCCCGTGAAGTGTACAGCAGGGTAGACCATTGATTATGAAGACATATGAGTTGCTCGTTCGAGAATTTCATTTGCGATGAGCTTATCTCACTCCCTGAGGTGCCAAACCAGACCCTATCCACCGGGATTGAATATGATTTTGTAGTATAGGAACTTAAAGGAAGTCGGTCAGTGGAGGTCAGTAAAATCCTAGTGGATGTGCATAGATAGGAAATACCAGAGTTCCAGGGGATAGAGTATGTCGGATGCATCGAATCACGGATTCAGTGGCAGCGGTCATTCAAGTAGATCAAATTAAATAAGCAGCTGGTATTACTTGGTGCTTAGATGGACGGTGCCTAGTCCAAACTTGGAATCATGACCAAATACTATGGGCATCTGTGCTGCGGACCACGAGGCCTAACCACGCTGCCCGATTGGGCCAATAGGAATGAATGAGAGCCTAAAGTGGGTGGCAGTTGTCCCTGATGCCTGATTCCCGGTAGAGGGTGATATAAAACGATTTTTAGAATGATTTTTAAAATAAAGGATTGTGGGGAAATGCAAAGCGATTACGGCGATGTTGTTGACGGCAGCACAAACCATGAATGGTCAATGTAAGATAGGGATCCGCGCGCGTGACGTGGAGGCAACGCGGATGTTGATGTAACTATTAAAACCAAGGGGGCCGACCGGGCGAACGACGAGGACAGGCGAGTACAAGACACGGAAATGATGGCCACAGCTGGCCATGAACGGGCAGCAGCTGGGGTGACGCCAAAACGGCACTAAGAACATAAACGATGAAATAGCGAGGAACGGGTGACGACGCTCGCGCACGAGAACGGCGCACAAGTGGTGGTAATGTCGGTCACATAAATGAGGGCGCCCGGCGAACGAGTGGGACACGAAGTTGCGGGGATGACAAGGATGGATGAGCGTCGCGCGGATGAAACAGGGTCGGCAGGAACAACAGCGCGGTTGCGAACGATATATGGAATAGCGTGCGGGGCGATGGCTACACGTACGAGAATGATGAATGAGGTGCGTGCGGATAACCTACGGGCGGACATACGGAAACGACGGGCGATGATGCGGCCGCACGAACGATAAGGGATCGAGAAATGGAGGCGATTGTAATAACGTGTTGATACACGGTGCACATACGAATGGGCCGAAATGGGGTGCGACATAAACAATGGAGCGGGCTACGTGTACGAAATCCGAAGGCGAATGAGAACGGTCGCGGACAGGGTGTGTGCGGTACGCAAATGTCGCAATTGATAACCTACGTGAACGGTGAGAATGGGTCACGACCTGCCAGCGCATGAATGCAAGAACCGTAGGCCAGTGGTGGGGACGATACGTGGATAGCGTGAATGAGGTGTCGAAGCAAGACGCAAACGATGCACGAATAGGGGTAAACAGTGAAAACAATCGCGGATAGTAAAAACGACGTTAAAAGGAGCCAGGAAAATACCAGATGTGTGCGACATGGACGGAGGGGTGATGCGACAGAGAATGCACATACGAGAACGAGAACGACACGGAAGCGCGAGGATAGAATGTGAACTTGGTTTCCGCCCCTTCAAGATGCCTGTGTATGACATAGGAGGGCCTTAATGAACAAGAACGGAACGGCGGACAATAGGAATAATGGAGAACGATGTGGTGCGGCGACAATGGGCGACATCGGCGAAGACAACAAAGCGGGCCCATAAGTGGTGAAAACAATGGCAAATGAACTGGTCACGAAAGACAGCGCATGTGCGAGCAGGCCATAAACGGCCAACGTATGGGATGCAAATGATATGTGAACAGCCGACAAGATGGACCAGGTTGGAAAATACACAGATGGCGAAAACAGCCGCGAACAATTCGAATGTGGTGCGCACAAGAGTGGAATGCAAAATAACGGGAATAGATTGACGATGCGGAGAATTCTCATTAGGTTTGTCAGATAATGTAGACTGATAAGATAGATAAGTTCATCAGTCCTGGAAAATGTTACGGACTTTTATATAGTCCCTCGACTCGACTCGACTCGACTCGGCTCGGCTGGGTGTACAAGAGTTGCAAATATGACTCTTGCCTCGAAAACCCAAAGTATTATGGACTTTTAGATATAAAGTCCCTCGAGTTGACTCGGCTCGGTTGGGTGTACAAGAGTTGCAAATATGACTCTTGCCTTGAAAACCCAAATATCATGGACTTTGGACATAAAGTCCCTTGACTCGACTCGGCTCGACGCGGTTCGGTTAATAGAACTCGATAAAGATTCAAAGTCATGAATGGTCGTAGATCGTCGTAAATAGGTCATACGGATGGCCAGTCCGTGTATTGGGCCAATAGGAATGGATGAGAGCCTAAAGTGGGTGGCAGTTGTCCCTGATGCCTGATTCCCGGTAGAGGGAGTGCGACCAAGCCTCGCCTGTTGCTGCTGATGCCTGATTCCCGGTAGAGGGAACTGCGACCGAGCCTCGCCAGTTGCTGCTGATGCCTGATTCCCGGTAGAGGGAGTGTGACAAAGCGTCTCCTGTTGCTGCTGATGCCTGATTCCCAGTAGAGGGAACTGCGACCAAGCCTCGCCAGCTGCTCCTGCTGCCTTATTCCCGGTAGAGGGACTGCGACAAAGGCTCGCCTGTTTGGGGCCAATAGGAATGAATGAGAGTTTAAGGTGGGTGGCAGTTGTCCCTGATGCCTGATTCCCGGTAGAGGGAGTGCGACAAAGCCTCGCTTGTTGCTAAAAAAAGGGTATAGCGTCACACCATGAACTTTGGGGCAAAATGTAGATTGAAGGAATTTAGAATCCTAGAAATACTGTATTGACTCACATCTCCTTGCTGTCTTATATACTTGTCAAAAATCCAATTAATAATATCTGTGTTACCAGATCCTTCGCGTTGTTTACAAACTTTCGGCGCTATCCACATGACTACCTACTATGGACGTCTGTGATGCGGACCACGAGGCCTAACCAAGTTGCTGGATTGTACCTATGGGAATGACTGTCTAAACTGGTTGACAGTGTCCTTGATGCCTGCTTCGCGGTGCAGGGAGTGCATCAAAGCGTTCGCGTGTTACTAAAAAAAGGGTACAGTGTTCACGCCACGAACTTGTGGGCAAAGTTTCGATCGAGAGAATTTAGACTGCTAGAATAAACATATTGACTGACTTCAGCGAATGCATTGAATCACGGATTCAGTGGCAGCGATCATTTAAGTAGATAGATCGAATTAAATAAGCACCTGGTATTACTTGGTGCCTAGATGAACGGTGCCTAGTCCAAATTTGGAATCATGACCAAATACTATGGGCGTCTGTACTGCGGACCACGAGGCCTAACCATGCTGCCCGATTGGGCCAATAGGAATGAATGAGAGCCTAAAGTGGGTGGCAGTTGTCCCTGATGCCTGATTCCCGGTAGGATGCCTGATTCCCGGTAGAGGGAACTGCGACCGAGGCTCGCCGTTGCTCCTGCTGCCTGATTCCCGGTAGAGGGAGCAAGACAAAGCCTAACCACGCTGCCCGATTGGGCCAATAGGAATGAATGAGAGCCTAAAGTGGGTGACAGTTGTCCCTGATGCCTGATTCCCGGTAGAGGGAACTGCGACCGAGGCTCGCCGTTGGTCGTGATGCCTGATTCCCGGTAGAGGGAACTGCGACCGAGGCTCGCCGTTGCTCCTGCTGCCTGATTCCCGGTAGAGGGACTGCGACAAAGCCTCGCCTGTTGCTCCTGATGCGTTATTCCCGGTAGAGGGAGCAAGACAAAGCCTCGCTTTTTGCTCAAAAAAGGGTATACTTCACACCATGAACTTTGGGGCAAAATGTAGATCGAAGGAATTTAGAATCCTAAATGCTGTATTGACTCACTTAAGCGACGATCTCCTTGCTGTCTTATATTCTCAAAAATCCAATTACTAGATTGGGCCAATAGGAATGTATGAGAGTTTAAAGTGGGTGGCAGTTGTCCCTGATGCCTGATTCCCGGTAGAGGGAGTGCGACAAAGCCTCGCTTGTTGCTAAAAAAAGGGTATAGCTTCACACCATGAACTTTGGGGAAAAATGTAGATCGAAGGAATTTAGAATCCTAGAAATACTGTATTGACTCACTTAAGCGACGATCTCCTTGCTGTCTTATATACTTGTCAAAAATCCAATTACATCGGTTTGCATTACGTAAGGCGCGCGCCAATATTCACATTCATTCGCGCTGGCAAACAGAGAACTGCAATTACTCGGTCAAATTGTAGCCGTTCTGTCTGAGAATAAAATTGTATCTTCTTCAACCCAATGTGCAGGGCATGGCAATGTAAAATTCATGTAAATTGCCTCAATAAAAATTGTTTTTCAGGCAGTTGGCCCTGATCAACCCCAGCTGCAGAACAGCTGTAGCAACACCAAATCAAATCAGACTTGTTAGATAATTTTCAAAAATATAATATACATGTATATAGAGGGCACCAACCACTTGTAGTATATCAAAGTCCATTGGAATATTTATATAGTGTACTACAGCTGAGACAACCAATTTCTGCTTAATTATTGTTCTACAGTCCTACAAGACACAGTTCATTGGCAAAATGTTATATTAAATTAATTATACTTTTTTTCTATGTAGTTAACACCTCAATCATCTATCTTTCCTGGATCCACACAAAAGAATTTGTCAATCATGAACAGAGTGGCATGCACCACCCCTACACGCTACTCAGTACAATCATAATGTCCGACTATCAATACAAACGAGCTCTAACACAAGCTTCGCTATACATGTCTTATTTTAAATATGTACTCTGGCTGGATCATGCAAAATGTCCTTTCAGTTGCAAATGATTCGAGAGTCGAATATACATGATCAGTCATATTAATGAGTATAACTTAGCCCTGCATACTGTCTGTGTGTCCCCATACCATTCTACTTAAACTTTAACAGGCTCAATGTTCCGATATTCCTTGGTAATGTAATGGCTCAGTGAAGACGTCAATATAAGGTGTCAAAGGTCAACTACCCTCTGCGTATACCCTGACGGCACGGTCTGAACTAAATTTACCCATCTAGTAGAGCATCATGTAATAGCAAACATCTCTGAGTATGAGGGTACGCACCTTCGCCACAGTCTTGATCGATTTCTTGAGCCAGCCTTTGCAGTCAGCGAAATTCTGATCTACTATCTTTGTTCGCAACCACGTCTATTTGGGTGACATTCTTCACCCTGTTATCATCAACTAGTACAGAAGTACTCACAAGAATCGAAATCATCCTAGTGTCGAGATGAGATTACAACTTGGTATATCATGGATACGGATTGGATGAACCGTAATAAGGTAATATCACCTTGACGAATAGTGTTTATCAGCCTATGACTTTGGCTAACATTGTTCATCATTAGCCATTATAGAACTACTCACGGCTCGTAAACCCCGGCGTCGCCAAAGCGCCTACTGGAAATCTTGTCTAATACAACAGCTAACGTCAGAGATTTATTTGTTAAATAACATGACTCACCAATACTGCAGACACACCGAGTAGGATACTTTGGTACTGTTTGCACCGTAACTCATAGATAGCGGAGTCTGGAGTCAAGCGGCTCTTCAGCTACTTACTCCGGACTTCAGGTACTGTACACATATCTAGAAATATAGACTAGCTACTTACTCCGGACTTCAGACCCGCACATCTGACGATCAGCAAACATTCGCTGAGACAAAACTGCCACGTACAGTTCATAGGGTTTTTAGCAGGTTATGGGCCCCGCGCCCTAGTGAATTACAAAGCAACTGTATAGCACCAACCTCATCTTTAATCCACCACAATAAAACATGTCTAACCCAACGCCGAACTTTCCCAAACTCAATAACAGAAACTATGCCACCTGGAAGGACCAGATGACGGCTTGGGGTCTTAAGCAAGGATGGTGGAGAATAGTTAGTGGAGACATACCATGACCGTCTGACCCAGACGCATACCTGAAGTGGCTAGAGCGAGCCGACAGAGGATCAGGAGATATATACCTGTCCATTGAGGATGACCAAAGGCACTACCTTGGTGGAGAAATCTATGACCCAAAAAAGATGTGGGAGCTGCTTGAACGAGGAAACCAGTCAAAGAAACCAGGGACACGATTCAATACATACGACGACTTACTATCAATCAGGAAGCTAGAAAATGAAGGCCTTGAGAGCCTCATCGCACGCGTTGAAGAAAAGGGCCGTGCCATCCAGGATGTTCGCCCGGCCAATTTCACCCTCGCGGACCTTGACAAAGAGATGCTCTCTATGGCTCTGATCCGTTCCCTGCCTGAAGAATATTCTTCGTTTGTCTCTTCCCTCATGCTCATTGACAATCTCGACAAAGCTGCAATCCATGAAGCTTTCAGGAATGAGCAACTCAATCGAGAACGTCGAAGCATAGCACCCACAAATCTGACGCCTACAATGGCACTCGTTACCAACACTTCAGCAAATGTCAGCTGCGACTTTTGCGGGTATAAGAATCACACCCTGCCCCAGTGCAGAAAATACAGTGCGGCAAAGACTGAAGCACGAAAGCCAAGACAGGCCCGCACAACAAATGTTTCATCAAACTCGAGTACCAGTCCTGCAACTTCAACTGAGACTGCGGCCCCTGCGACTATAGCAGTCACTAACACAGGACCAGTCAGCGGAACCACAGTGACTGAATTTGCCGAACACGCAAGTCTCCTCTCCAAGACAGTTGCCATACCACAAAGCACTGACTTATGGAACCTAGACACAGGCGCCACGTCTCATATGACACCACACCGCCACTGGATCCGTGACTACAGCGAGTTTCGAGTCCCAATCCGACTTGCTGACAATACTGTCGTGTACTCGAAGGGTGTGGGAAACGTAGTGTTTAATCCAGTGATATCTGGAAGAGACGTTAGGCCTGTGGAATTTACACGTGTCTTACATGTGCCCGAGTTACAGAATAATTTACTTGCTGTCTTACACTTGACATGCCAGTGTGGGATTGACGTTCATATCTCATCAACCGAGCTGACAATAACCTTCTCGCGTGGCGACGAACACTTGTTTATGGGACACATCAATGAGGATAACTCAGCCTTCTTAGCAGGAACCACACAAGTGTTTACAGAACATGCCCATCGTACAATCTCAACACTCCCTGCAGATCAGAATTTATGGCATCGGAGATTTGGCCACCACGGGTACGATGTTATCGAGAGAATTGTCTGCAAGAAGTTGGCAACCGGGATGCACATAAATGCACGCATAAAACCTGACCCAATATGTGAACCTTGCCTGGCTGGGAAGATGAATGCTCACCCTTTTGGAAACTCGTCAAGCAGATCAAAGAATGCACTTGATCTCATACATACTGATCTGCATGGCCCTTTCAAAACGACTACCCACTCTGGGTTCCGTTACTGGATTGTCTTTATCGATGACTACTCTCGGTTCCGGGTGATATATTTTCTTCGCACAAAAGACCAAGCCTTTGAAGCCTTCAAGTTGTACAAAGCAAAAGTTGAAACCCACTGGAACCGAAAAATAAAAGCCATGATTGACGATAAAGGGGGGGAATACATGTCAAGCAAGTTCCTTACCTTCACGGATGAATGTGGTATTGAACGTCTACACACCGTGCGCAATCGCCCTCAACAAAATGGGGCAGCAGAATGTGCAAATAGAACTATTGAGGAACATACCACAGCAATGCTCTATGAAGCTGGACTGCCACCATCGTTCCCCGGAGAAGCAGCAGATGCATATGTGACCGTGCAAAACAAATGCCCAACAAATGCACTGCCAGGCAAAACCCCTTATGAACTATGGCACAAGCGAAAGCCCGATGTCGCAAATCTCAGGGTATGGGGATGTTCTGCCTATGTACACATCCAAAAGGACAAGCGAACGGGAATTAGCTCACATATGGAAAAATGTGTGTTTATTGGCTATCCAGATGGCTTCAAAGCATGGAAGTTCTATAATCCTGCTACTAGACAAATCATCATTAGCGAGTGAGCAGAATTCGACGAGAGATACTTCCCTGGACTGAAACTCACCTGGAACCAACCAAAGGTGAATCCTGCATCCCCGCTGGTTGAGTCAAAATACCAGGCCCCAGTAGAAACAGTCCTGGACCTAGATAACAATGAAACGGAACCAGATAGTCTAGAGGTGACAACAAACGCACCTCTACCAATGCCTCCAACTCCTAACACACTTGAAGATTCACCATTCCACCTAGAAACACCATCAGAAACTGAACCACCATTGGAGGCAATATCCCCAGTCCCAACCGAGGTAATAGTATCACAACCAAGGTCACCAGCATCATTATTAGAACGACGAGCTGCAAATCCACGGAGAAATGCGGGTGTACCACCGAGAGAGTGGTGGAGGGCATGGGAACCAGCACAGATAGATAACAAACATCAACTGGGTGAAGAACAAGAGGGTAGAACTCAAGAACCTGGAGCAGCATTATCAACACGGTACATAGACCCTCAGACCTTCAAAGAGGCGATGAGGCGTCCTGATGGACCACAATGGCAAGAAGCTACAAATGAGGAGATGAACTTTCACCTTGAGAATTGCACATGGGACTATGTTGAACTCCCCAAGGATGCAAAAGCAATTGACTCTAAATGGGTATTTCACCTTAAACACCGATCAGATGGGTCGATTGAGCGTAGGAGAAGTCGGGTTGTCGCCAAAGGGTTTACTCAGCGGCCAGGTTTTGAGTATACTAAGGATGCAACTTTCTCACCTGTATACCGCCCAGCATCGCTCAGGTTGATCCTTGCATTAGCGGCCAAGAAAAACCTACACCTCAGGTCCATCGACATCTCACATGCATTCCTGCTTGGAAAAGAACTTGAAGAGGTCATATACATGAGACAACCTGAGGGATACCATCAGGGAAGTAAGAATATAGTCTGTCGTCTTCACAAACCACTCTATGGCCTAAAGCAATCAGCGAGGAACTGGAATGCTCGACTGCATGAAGTCCTGACTACCATGAACTTTTCGCGCTGTGAGGCAGACCGGGCGGTATACATCTACACTCGAGGAGACACCAAGATCATCGCCCCAGTCTTTGTTGATGATATAACACTTGCAGGTACCTCCCTGGCAGAGAACGATAAGGTAGTCAATGAGCTCAAGTCCCACTTCAAGCTGCGTGATCTCGGTCCTACCGAATTCCTTCTTGGGATCCACATCTCTCATGATAGGTCAAAACAAACAGTGTCGCTCTCACAACGACAATATATTATCAATATACTGGACCGATTTGGGATGTCAGATAGCAAACCAGTATCTACACCGATGAATCCTGGCGTATCACTCACCTCTGACATGTGTCCCAAAACCGAAAATGAACTTGAGGAAATGAAAACCATTCCCTATCTGGTCGCAGTTGGCTCTCTCATGTACCTTGCAACTACTACTCGCCCTGACATCGCATATGCGGTAGGAGTCCTAGGGCGTTTCAACCACAACCCGGGTCAACAGCACTGGG
The DNA here is from genome assembly GCA_003314385.1 of Gomphus sp. MG54. Taxonomy (NCBI): domain Eukaryota; kingdom Fungi; phylum Basidiomycota; class Agaricomycetes; order Gomphales; family Gomphaceae; genus Gomphus; species Gomphus sp. MG54. The sequence continues at coordinate 2,160 of QLPG01016893.1, read as the reverse complement.
TTGCTGTCAAACACCTGCTACGGTACCTAAAAGGGAGCATGGACTACAAGTTAGTCTATGGACCAGAAAACAAAGGAAATGAGCTGTTCCAGACTTACACTGATGCTGACCATGGTGGAAATAAGGAAAACGGGCGATCGACAGGTGGCTACGTTACATGTGTCGGAGGTGGTGCAGTTGACTGGAGGAGCTGGTTACAACCATTTGTGACCCTATCGTCCACCAAAGCAGAATTTGTGGCAGCTGTTGAGGCAGGAAAGGCTGTCATGTGGACCCGTAATATCCTACGAGAATTTGGTTACCCGGTTGACCAAACATCTACACTGTTCATCGACAATCAATCTGCACTTACCGTATCAAAGAATCCAGAACACCACGGGCGTATGAAGCATCTGGACCTCAAATACTTCTGGCTCAGAGACCAAGTTGAAGCAAAAGCAATCGCACCGATATATATCCCCACATCCGATCAACTCGCCGATATCCTAACAAAACCGCTGCCACGCGTAGCAATTGAGAAGTTTAGAGCAAAGCTAGGACTCAAGTTGTGAACCACAGAATTACTTCGTCAGGGGGGTGTGTTAAATAACATGACTCACCAATACTGCAGACACACCGAGTAGGATACTTTGGTACTGTTTGCACCGTAACTCATAGATAGCGGAGTCTGGAGTCAAGCGGCTCTTCAGCTACTTACTCCGGACTTCAGGTACTGTACACATATCTAGAAATATAGACTAGCTACTTACTCCGGACTTCAGACCCGCACATCTGACAATCAGCAAACATTCGCTGAGACAAAACTGCCACGTACAGTTCATAGGGTTTTTAGCATTATTCTCTACAGGAACCGGGTGATAGGTGTGTTGGTATCTGATATCTTCGACAGCTGAAGCCAGATGACCAAAGAAGAACACCTGATTTGGACACTGGTCAATAAAAGGGCATATGTAATTCATACTCGATGGTCACCTGATCGTCACCGATTTCCTCTGGAATTTCAATGTTGGCACCGTCGATGGTACCTGATTACAAGTAGTGATAATGTGTCGCTGTCCCAAACAAGGGCTAAAGCTTACCCAAGAGAAGGCCTCCATTAAAGCAAAACTTGTGCACAATCAACAAACAAAATCAATGAAATACTCCGACTAACATACTTGCATATTTGAGGTCCCCGATGCCTCTGTTCCCGCTGTTGAGACATGTTGACTAATGTCGCTTTGCAGAGCTGGGTGAGACCATAATGACTATGAAATAATAGCCAACACCGCAGGAATGATGAGTTCCGCCAATGATACCTGTTCGTCACATTCCCGAATCTGAGGTGGCTGGTTCAGAACTGCCAAAAGACCAAATACACGACCAGCCTACTTAGATATACCGAAGAAATCAACCATGTCCTTCATCATCGTTTTCCTCACCAGCTCGTGTTGTGACGAGCGGCGGAATGAGCGAGGCAAGATACAAAGGGAAAGGGGCAGGATTAGTAAAGAAGAGATTGCAATGAATAAAGGAATGGACTTACGCAATAAAGAACGACATACGGCCGCACCGGGACGTATATACCCAGTCTTCAAGGAGAAGATGATGAGAAATTAGCAGGGTTTCCGATCGAGACAGGATCTAGGTATAAGCACTCACCATCAACGATGAAGATTTAGGTGTATAGCACAATTCAATGGATCGCGCGGCCGATGACGTGGAGGAACGATCAAAAGATAGGGCGCCGACCCTGCATTCGGATTGATAATGCCATTGCCATATTAGGAAAACGTTCTATTATCGTAGTACGACCAATTTATGTATAAAATCTCAGTAGATAGGATAACAAAAAATAACTTTCGAGCCCCATCCATTTTCTCGATCAACCGAATCTTCAACCAAGCGTATATTCAAATTATCAGCTCGGAGTACAACTCGGCGACGCCGTTAACTTTGCGACTACCTATATGTCAGACAATCAGTCAACAAAAGAGTTCAGGACACCGCTCTTGTTACGCACCAACACATGCCAGATTTGCCATCCATCCATACTGCGGAAAACTTTCCTGTATCAATGATAAACAATCCAACTTCCCTATATCACCAGGGAATTTCTTCTGGACCATCTGCAAAAAGATTAGATTAATGTCGAAGATAATATGCATGTGACGCGGTAAC
>QLPG01016887.1:0-13045 GCA_003314385.1 Gomphus sp. MG54 | reverse complement strand
TTGAAGCCAATGCCACTACTCTTGGCCTGCAGGACTTGGCCATAGTCCGCCCGACCTTTTTGACAATACCCTTCGGCAGTACCGAAGTCCATCAGAATCCGGCTCCTGACAGTGCGTGGTACTGATGATCTTTCGCGAGCACGATGGCTGACTGGTTGTCAGACAACATCATCGTTGGAAACAGTTTTTCGTCGAAGACTTGCTCGATAAGGGACCGTATCCAGAGGGCTTCCTTCACGGCATGTGCAGCAGCTACGTATTCGCTCTCTGTCATTGATAAAGATATAATTGACTGACATTTTGTGCTCCAGGACACAGCTCTGCCATTAATGATAAATGCATATCTGGATATGGCATGCCTATCCTCGGCCGTACTTCCATCTGCGTCTGCATATCCCATCAATCTTGTCTGGCTGTCAGGAGCCGGATACTGACGGACTTTGGTACTGCCGAAGGGTGTTGTCGAAAGGTCGGGCGGACTATGGCCAAGTCCTGCAGGCCAAGAGTAGTGGCGTTGGCTTCAACGTACTCGTGCGTTGCGCCCTACTTGCCGTGCGTGCCACTGTATTTGCAACAGACAGATACTCAGGGGGATGCTGAAGATGCCGGCCTGAGTCGAGGACTTAACAGAAGAGAAGAAGGTAGAAGGGCCTAAGCCTAGTCGATACCCAGAATGAGGAAATAAGTACATGCATGTCCTACTTATATAGGTTAAGAAGCGATATGTGGAATAAGGAATGTGGGACAACAAGGTATGCAGATCATGTGGTTGTTGTCCACAACGAACAAAATTAGAACAAGGAATGCAAAGCGGGGATAGAACAATGAAGGACAATATAATGGGATCGTGACTCGAAATGGGACAATAGGGAGTGGCCGGATATAAAACAATGGGGTCGCATCCAAGGATAATACAAGGATGGGGAGTCCCGAGGTGAAACGAACCGAGGAGTGCGGATGGCGAATGTGCAGAGCCGGGACCGGCGCACCAAGTGTTATGCAGGCAATGGGGGCACTTGGTCATGGATATAGAATAATTGCTCGGTCGGCACTGCCGGCGGATGGGTCTCGGTACGTGGACTTGACACTGGCTCTGTCTGTAAGTTAACCATAACTCTTTTGTGCCTTTCAAGTAACTGAAAATTTTCTTAACCGCATTCCAATGTGTCAGTCCAAATTTTGTTGAGTACTGGGACAATCTCTGAACAGTGAACGCTATGTCAGGACGTGTACCTAGGGCGGCATACATCAACGACCCAATAGCCTCATGATATGGGGTATCATGCATCTGAGCCCATTCAGCAGTAGTTTTGGGCATCTGGGAGCTGGACAGCAGTAGCCTGGTTTGCATGGGTGTCGACGAAGGCTTCAATTCGTCTAGATTAAAGCGACGAAGGATGGATGTTATATAGGATCGCTGGGAGAAATGAATGGTACGTCGTTCTCGATCACGTTTTACTTCAATTCCTAACAGCCAATGTAGCTCTCCAAGGTCGGTTATCTCCACTCGTTCAGCGATTCCTGTCTTGAAATGACCAATTAGTTGTATAGTGGTCGCTGCAATGGTGCAATCATCAACATGGACTAGGACAATAATGGAGCCTTGATCATTTCGTTGGAAAAACACAGCCTGGTCGATGTCGCATCGTGAAAAATCTAAGTGGTGCATCATTATTTCGACAAGCTTTTGGTACCATCTCCTTCCTGACTGCTTTAATCCATACAGGGTCTTTTTAAGATGGCACACCTTTCCTACAGAGTTCGGTGCGTGATAACCAGGGGGCTGGGCCATGTAGATGGTTTCCTGATCGGTAAGTTCACCATTTAAATATGCTCCTTTTATATCTATCTGATGAATCTCCATATCCTTTGCAGCAGCCAGTGTGAGTACAGTATGGATTGAGGCAAGCTTGGCAACAGGGGCAAAGGTATCGAATTAGTCAACACCTGGGACTTGAGAGAAGCCTTGCACAACAAGGCAGGCTTTGTAGCGGACAACATTTCCCGCTGCATCTTTCTTTGCGCGGAAAACCGACAATGTTTGCATCCTCTGGTGGTACAGTGAGTTCCCAAGTTCTGGCTTCCTTGAGTAGTGCTAACTCTTCAAATATTGTTAGAAAGTCAAAAAAAAGTGGGTTTATTATTATTTCATTTTACTCATGATTATTTCTATTTTTCTGTTATTTCTTTTCTTACTATTATTCTCATTGCCGCGATTTGCATCGCTGATTTTCACCGTTCTCCTTTCTGTCACATGCGTGTGACTCGCGCGTGACATCCACTCGCGTATCGTCAATCACGCGCGTTATATATGACATGCGTGCGCATGAAAGCTTTTTCCCTGTATTTGCATTTTCTCATGTATAATAGCGTAGTCAATAACTGTAAGAATAAGAATCATTTTCTATCCTCTTCACTCATGAGTTCAGTTTTCCCCACAATATTTTGATCTAAAAATCATTCTAAAATCCTATCTCAACATGATTAAGAGTCTCAGTTCGCTCTCATCAGCCGACTGAGTTGCTTTGGCACTCTTTACTTGATATCTCTATTAATCACCGCTCCATTAAGACGTATTTATGACGTATTTATGACCCATTATGACCCATTCATGATTTTTGATTTCTCATCGAGTTCTATTATCCGAGTCGAGCCAAGTCGAGTCGAGTCGAGGGACTTTGCATCAAAGTCCATAATGTTTTGAATTTTCGAGCCGAGTTCTATTATCCAGAGTCAAGCTGAAATGAGATATATTCATTCAAGTCGAAGTTGAGGCATGCCATTGTTTTGAAGAAAGATGATTTGAGGAGGAATTTTTGAGGAGGAAGTCAGATTTGATATATTGAGCTGAGTGGAAGTAAATCAATTTGCATTATCTGATGAAGTTATACGAGTATCACCGACGCGTCAATCTGTCACCATTTTTTTGCATCCCACTGTTGTGCACATCACATTCGCATTGTTTGTGTCTTGATTGTGCCATTTGGGTGTTCTCCAACTCGATCCATTGCTTCTCATTTGCGTTGTGTTATCATTATTTGCTATAGGAGAGAGAAAAATTGGTTGAAGAAAAATTGCCTGAAGAAGATCCAAAAAAAGATGTTGATGTTGAAGATAATAAAGATGTAGCATTAACCACCTGTGCACCATTCAAGTCAGTTTCCCTATCTGCATGTGTGCATTTGAAATCATCCCATGCACCGGCTGTTTATGGCCTGCTTGCATATGCACCGTCTTGTCTGTATCTCCAAATCAATGAAAGAGCTCCACCATATTATCATTGGCAACATTCTTCATATTGCACCATATCATGGGCTGGTTCAATAGCCACTTGTTATCATTTGCGCCCCCCCTCCTATCCTATGCTGTCCTGACTGCACGCATGCCCACATTGTTCACACCATTCCATGTATCGTCCCCATACCTCGTCTACCGTTATCATTTGCGTGTCCGTCTATTGTCCATTTCCCGTATGGGCCAATTTCGTTATCTACATTTGGGCGACCAACAATCTCACCACTTGCCTACGATCTTCATTCATGCTGTCACCACTCTCGTACATCGCGCGACTGCTATCTCCACTGCGACTTGTATTCGTCTATATGTTGCCCCTGTAACCTTCAAGTTCATGTCCGATTTGCTTGTCAGCCGTCATCATTTGCGCACCATTCCAATCGTGTTTCCAATCGGTTCTCATCGCTTGCGCCTTGATCCATGTTATGTTTGCATGCCGTTTGTGATTGGTCTCTCGCTCATGTGACCAGCATCACCGCATGCACCTCGTTCATGTCTCCCCATGTGACACTTTGACTTCATTCCATGTGCCGCCCGTTCTTGGCCAGTTCATGCGTGCTCCAGTTTGCGTCTCCTGTGTCAACATTGCTTCCATCACACGTGTTGTGTTGACTGCACTCTATCTGTGTAGCCATTACCCCACACGATAGTCTATACATCGTTTGCAACTGCGCTGTTGTTCCCACCGACCCTGTTTCATCCCCACAACGTTCATCCATCCTCATCATCCACGCAACTCCATGTCATTCTCATTCACCCACCGTCCTCATCTCCATGACACCTGTCATGTCGTTCACCCAGCTGCCGATTTTCATTATTTCTTTCGACATCCGCGTCACCTTCACGTCACGCGCGCGGATCCTCAATTTCAATAGGTCATTCATGCAGTCGCCACCATCGCCATCAGCGTCAGTCACAACGCGTTACACAAATCGTTTGTACTTGTCATCGCCAAATGCTATCGTCATTACTTGCTGCCCCAATTTCGTCGATTCTTGGTACATTAGTGCAAACCCTTTTCGCTCATAAGTTCTATGAGCTGTCAGGGTTTGAAGGGGCGTGTTAGAAAGTCAAAAAAAAGTGGGTTTATTATTATTTCATTTTACTCATGATTATTTCTATTTTTCTGTTATTTCTTTTCTTACTATTATTCTCATTGCCACGATTTGCATCGCTGATTTTTACCGTTCTCCTTTCTGTCACATGCGCGTGACTTGCACATGACATCCACTCGCGTATCGTCAATCACGCGTGTCATATATGACACGCGCGCGCATGAAAGCTTTTTCCCTGTATTTGCGTTTTCTCATGTATAATAGGGTAGTCAATAACTGTAAGAATAAGAATCATTTTCTATCCTCTTCACTCATGAGTTCAGTTTTCCCCACAATCTTTTGATCTAAAAATCATTCTAAAATCCTATCTCAACAAATATTCCCTTTTCCCATAGTTCCCAGTTGGGGCGGCGTTTTGCTTCATTCAAGGACCTAGGCTCAATAGCCTCAACTTCACTCGTTTCAGAAACTAGTGCGTATTCCTCAATTCCTTCCACTATCATCATCCAATCAGCTGATCCCTCTCCCTCATGAATCATTTCTTGTTCTATAGTGGTGGGGAGCTGGATTCCAGGAGTAATAATGGGGTCAGATGATCGGTAAGATGAAGTTCCATGTCCATCTAAGATGTCATGGACACGCTGACTAGGCTTGCGTACTCGTTTGACAGGTGCATCTTCAGGTTCAGATTCAGGCAGATTGATAGCTTTAGTGTCAGTATGTGATGGTTCAACAGTTGGCACAGATGGAGTGGGAGCAATAGAGGGTACATCTGTTTTCGTTTCGATAAACTCCCAATCCTCCCCCTCGAGACAAGAAGCTGACGGGTTGTTATTCAGGTAGACATTTCGTTTGACTGTTACTGTCTGCTTGTCAGGCCAGTAAATCCGGAAACCTTTGCTCCGTTCATCAATTCCTAACCAGCGGCCTTCTGTAACATGACCTCCTAGCTTATCACCAGTTTCAGTGCGTACCCACACCCTCTCGCCCCATTCACAGACATGTTGTAGGTTCGGTTTCTTCTCAAAAGCAGCTTCATACAGTGTTTTGCCATCTACAGCTCTGGTCAAGGTGCGGTTCATTAACCACACCACATGGCACGCCGCTTCGCCCCACAGGAATCTTGGTAGTCTGCTGGCATGCAAGAGTGCACGGATATGTTCGACAATAGTACGGTTGCAGCGTTCAGCCACTCCATTGTGCTGTGGCGTGTCATGTATGGTGAGTTTCTGTACAGTACCCTTGGATTTGAGATATGAAATAAAATCCTTTCCAAGGTATTCGCCGCTGCAGTCCGAATGGAGTGTCTTTATGACAGCATCAAGCTGTACGTTACACCACATTTCATATTCTTTGTATACACCAAAAACCTCATTCTTGGTGCGCAACAGGTACAGGTGAGTTAGCCTGGACATGTCATCAGTAAAGGTGATGTAGTATCGTTTTCCTCCTTTTGTAGCAACTGGTGCAGGTCCCCATAGATCACTGTGAACCTTTTTGCCAAATTTGGCAGCGCGGGTACCTTCGATCACTTTGGGAACAGGCTTGCGAGTAGCCTTCGCATATACGCAAGATTCGCAGAAGAATGGACCCGATGGTGAGTCTTCAAGTTTAACTCCTGTCACAAAGCATTTAGCCACTAATCTCCTAGCTGTTTCAGGTGAGATATGGCCCATCCAACGGTGGAATTGATCCAAGGTCAGTATGTCTGCAGCTATATTTGCTGTCTCAGACTTATGCGAAACACGATAGAGGCCACGTCCTGATTTGGGGATAGTGCCAACCAGTTTGCCATTTCGCTCGTGTATGGTGCATTTGCCATCAGCAAAAGTCACATCAAAACCTACGTCATCAAGCCATCCAACCAATACAAGGGTGTAGCCGACTTCAGGTGAATACAAGACTTCGGTGAGTCTTAGTTTGGAGACGTCAACATTATTTGGTACGTCAACTGTCATTTCACCCATTCCAACTGCTCTGAAGCTTTGCTTATTTGCAGCTTGGAATGCTCTTGGAGTTATCTTGACGTAGTTTTGAACTGCATCCTGATAAGGAGTAATGTGCGTAGTGCACCCTGAGTCATAAACCTCAATGCAAGGTGAGCTTCCCAGCATTTCTTCAACTTCGATGCATACTGCATGTGCGTCATTCAGATCAGCATTGAGGTGGTCCAAGTTACCACTGGCAAGCGAAAATCCATCGCTCTCGTCAGTTTCAGGTGACAGCTCCATCTCGTATTCACTGTCTTGATCGTCGCTGACTTCAGAAAACCAGTCTCCTTTGCCATCTCCAGTATTTTCAGCATTCAAGTCTGAATCAAAAAATTCGTCTGCCATGAAGGCCATATCAGATTCAAGGTCAGATGCAACAGCAATGTTTGCAGTGCCGCTACTGTTCTGGGATCCACTTTTGTTTGCTGACGTCTTGGCAGGCTTGGGACACTTGTCTTTATAGTGTCCTTTGTCACTGCAGTTCCAGCATGTACCACGTGGCATTCGTTCAGGGCGTTTGCTTTTCCATTTAGGTAAGACAGACATTGCTTCATCTTTGTCATTTCCTTTTGACATGTTGCCACCAGTACGGCGCAACCTCTGCGCTACATGATGCTCATATTCTTTGGAAACCAGTGCGATCAGCTCATCGGGGTCAATAGTTTTAGTGGAGCTGTATAATCTTGCACCGGCAAGGAGGTTTGAAGCAAAAGCAGAGAGGTGAGGCGGACGAGATTTGATGATGGTGGAATGGTAGTCTTTTTCATCGATGACAACACTGTAAGTGGCCAGCTCCTCCTTCTTGACGCGTAACTCATCCAGGAATTCATGCACATTGCCTTTGTCAGGGCACTTGGACTCCATGAATTGGGTACGCAAGTCTGCTTGTGAAAAAGCACCTTTAGAAGAGAATTCTTTCATGATGAGGTCCCACCGGTCTTTCAGGGATGTCTTCCCATGAATTCAAATCAGGGTCGAGTCAGGGATGCGATGCGTGAGGAGCGCCTTTGCAGAACGGTCCTCCCTAATCCACTGGGTAAGTGCAAGCTCCTCATCCGGCTTAGGAGGTGTGCTGAGAACGGGACAAGTAGCTGTGCCGTCAAAATATCCCCATAAGCCTTTTGCCTCAATGGCATCCTGGAAACGCATGGTGAACGCGGTCCAGTTCAAGCCACATGGCATGAACTTTGGGACTGAGGAGGGGAGGAGATCGGTAGTGGTGAATGCTGTGGTGGACATTGGAGCAAGGTGTGCTTATTTGGAGTAGGGAGCGGGGAGCCCAATAACCTGTTTGAAGTAGATAGACTAGTAACGAGAATATCTCAGTGTTTGTTGTGTATCAAACAACTAATTATATTTTACCTAGTAACGAGAATATCTACTAGATAAGTGAGCATGAAGAAAAACTATAAGCTAAGTAAGTGTCTTACCTCAGTGTTTGTTGTGTATCAAACGACTGAGGGAAGACAGTGGGCAATGTATCTACTTATATACTATTTCCCAACAATGGAATATCTATAATAAGATAACAAAAGAGGGAAAACAAAAGAGAAATAGTTTTGCGACTGCACAAAAACTACAATCAGCGAATGATAACAATACCAGGGTGACACGGTTTGTCACACTGCCATGTCGCCAACTCTAACATTGGCTTGCATCTGGCACTGGGATGGATACAAATTCGAACAATGGAGTCGATTCACTGGTGCTGAGATTCCAGATACAAACTGATCCATCTGTTGCACCTGAGATGACTTGTGTTCCATCAAGTAAAAATGCAACGGATATCACCCAATGGTCATGTCCCTTGAGCATATACTCTATTATCCTGGTGGTCACATTCCATATCCGGACTGAGCAGTCGTCCGAGCCAGACGCAACATGTGCACTATCAGGGGAGAAAGCAACACACCCCACGGAATCTGAATTTCCCTCAAATATCCGCTCGACCTTCACTGTCCTGGTATTCCAAATCCAGACACAGTGGCCATCTGAACCAGAAACCACACATCTCCCATCAGGTGAAAATGCAACACACGACACCGCATATGAATGGCCCGTCAGTGTGTGCCTTAACCTGCCTGTAGCCACACTCCATATCCTCACTGACTTGTCGCCTGAACCAGATGCGATTTGCGTCCCATCATGGGAGAAGGCCACACAATTCACATAACTGGCATGCCCCTCCAGCACACTCTGGATCTCTCCTGTGCTGGCATTCCAGACACGAATTGAATTGTCTGCTGACCCAGAAATGACCCTTCTACCTTCTTGCCCTATGTTAAGTCCTTGACTCGGGCCAGCATCCTCAGCATCCTCCTGAGTATCTGTCTGTTGCAAATCAGTGGCACACACGGCAAGTAGGGCGCGATGCACGAGTATGTTGAAGCCAATGCCACTACTCTTGGCCTGCAGGACTTGGCCATTGTCTGCCTGACCCTTTGGCAGTCCTAAAGTCCATCAGTACCCAAAGCTTGACAAAGCTTGACACAATGTACCTAAGTGGTCTTTGGACTGACTTATATAAGAGTGCTTGCTGCACTAGATAATCCAGTAGTTTATGGATGATAGTAAAATTGATTAAAGTTACTTACAGGCCCGTCTGCGTTCCTCGACTCTCGCTGAGTGTTTTGCGCTCTGTTCACAGCTACGGATCTGGCGTATCAGGTACGTTGCCACCTTCATGACCACAGCAATCTGCTGATTGCTTTTGACTGCTGCATGCCCCCAACGGCCAATAAAACGCCCACGAATGGCGCACTGCTGCATGCAATCACGTGCATCGTGAACTTGCCAAGTGCTCCCCGCATTGGCATTGCTGCCTACGACTGCTGCGTGCCTGCCGTCGTCGAAGCCACGCCAACCGACCAATAAACTGCCATGCGCATAAGAAAATTTGGAGGTTTTTTTGGGTGGTCTCTTAGCACGCTCGCTCCCAGGATGGTCTTCGTACGGTGACCGTGCATGTTTGTCGCCAACCAATGAGACGGATAAAATTACCGTGTATGTCCTGCATTTTTGTTTGTTTTTTGGGAAAGTGCTTATTGTTGTTTTTGACACCAACCCCGCTCACTGCATTGTTGCGGGAGGGTAAATTTGCAGAACTGTGTTGGAAGGACATGCCCGAGTTCATGGTTGCATACACGCTCCCTACTTAGTGCACAGACAAACTCTGTGGCCCAAACAACAAGCATGCTCCTATGTCGTGCACCAACAAAGCTCCACCTCGCTTGCTCTCATCACAATGAACCATTGACTTGCAGTACATGTACCATTGCGACACTCACAGTTACGATGGCTCACTGCCGCAGGTATATGCGATTCCTAAGAGGGGATTGAGGATTGCTTACAAATTCTATCACTACACCGACAAAGAATTGAGGACATCTCATGCCGTCCACCAAGTGTTTATCCTCTTCACGTATTGAGAACGCGCACGGTACCCCTCACCGTTAACCCACACAACGTGGTCCCCTTAAGCAGATCTCTCGCAGTCGTGTTTAGTTCACCGCTTGCGACAACAAGATGTATGTGGTGGACTTATGGTGCATGACCACCGCTAACGGATGTATGTTGTGCGCTTGGTTTCAAATGTCCATGTTTTCTTAGCATGCACTACAGATCGGTGACCCTGCCGCACCCTTTTCTTTGCGTACGCTATGGATTGACTACTTGGTCGCTCGCTCGCAAAAAAACCATCAAAAGTCCAAAGCATTCTGGCTGCAATAACGACCGTGTTCATAGACCCATTCATGGCTCACGCACACAATTCCCAATTCGGTATGTGTATGCAGCCCCCTTCCAAATAAAATGTAAAATAAAATAAAATAAATAAAATAAAAGCCCTTTCAAAAGGACTCTGACTACCGATACATACACCACTAGGTCAACGACACATTGGGATAAGCTCACCACTGTTCCATCATTGACACCTCGCCAAAAAAATCCAACAAATGTCTGGCCTCTTCGCATCTTGAGATCGCTCACTTGCGTACACTGTCACAACTTACACTCGCTCCGTCTGTTTGACTCCTTCGCCACTTGAAGCCACTGCTGCTTCAGTTAGACCTGGAAGATTTACCCAATGGCAAGCAGGTAACTTGCGTCTCCCCCTCCAACAAAATCACCCCCCACATTTAAATTTGAACCCATTGCAATTGTTAGCATTGGAATGTGGGCTCCTGGAGTTGATAGTCTTGCATCCCTCTGGGATGCTGTCATCCAGTGCACATCTTTCCATGGGTGCCTCTCCACCGATTTAGGATTTTTGCGCAGGTTTGATCCGGAGGACTTTAGGGCCATGTTCTCCACCTTTCTGGACGGAAAGACAACCTTGCATGCAAACCTCCTTGATGAGACTCCGGTAATAGATGAAGCATATTTTGGCATCTGCAAATGTGACAGCGCCTGCATAGTGTGGGGAGGGCATTCGGCGTTGATGAGTTTTAGTCATCATCCTTATTGTGATGCACTGAATTTTTTCTACTTTATTTTCCTTTTTATGGAGTTCAACCTCCCTGGTGAGTTTCATTCTCTGAAATTCATATCACACATTGTTCATTAAACATCCTTTAATAGCTCAACAATATGGATAAAATTGGATGGGAATGGAAGGGCATATAAAATACTTTCAAGAACTCATAGGCACATACAATGTTTGACAAAAACACTGATTGCAGGTGATTGCTTTTCTCGAGAATCACCCCTGATCATGTTAATTATGAATAATGAATTACATGATTTTAATTCTTCATCACCAACATCTCTCATTACCAACCTCCATAGACATGTAGGGAATTGTACAGTCACTCTCAATGAGCTGCATGAATTATATCAACTGCCTTTTCTGCAATCATGTATGCCACAGCTAATGAGAAAATTTTGACCTGAAACAAACATGGACAAGAAAGGACTTGGTATACCAAGTGTATGTGCTACAATATTAATGGGGATGGTGGAATATCTATGATGTGGAGGTTCGTGATTCTATACATGTTATCATAAGAGAAAAAAAGGTGGCTGCCAGGCCACTGTTTTTGCAAAAGGCTGCCACCAGGTGTGGCAAATTAACATGGGTGGTCTTCCTCCCTCTCTACTTAAAGTCAAGCTTGGAGTGCCTTTGATGCTACTTTGGAATCTAGATGTAGGTCAGGGACTTTCCAATGGGACATAACTTTGTTTGGTTCAAATGACCAACAGGGTACTGTTTGTGAGGATCAATTCAGGGCCATCAGCAGGACAGTTAACATTTATCCCTGGAATCACAGTTTCAACAAGTGAAGAGCAATTGCCATTTGAATTACACAGGTGACATTTTCCTATGAGGCCTGCATTTTCCATGACAATAAACAAGTCACAAGGACAATCTCTGAGAACAGTGGGAATATACTTATGGTACCCTGTGTTTTCACATGGACAATTTTATGTGGGGGTATCAAGGGGTACAAATTGGAGAAGAGTACATGTTTTGTTACTGTCAGGAAGGAAGACGAGTAATATTATGTATAGAGAAGTGTTACTCAAGGACAATTGATAGATATTAATAGATAGAGATGTGTTGAACATAGAATTGGAAAATTGGAGTTTTGGCTGGGCTCTGCTTAGGCCTCGGGTCTCGGCTTGCCTCGGGTCTTGGTGCTTGCCTCGGGTCTCGGTGCTTGCCTCGGGTCTTGGCTTGGGCTCTGCTGGGCTTTGGCTGGCTCCTCCGCCCGGAGGGCAGGGGGTGGCTCGTCTATAGTATAAAGTTCACTTTGTGGTGCTTGTGGGTGTTTTTAGTCAGCATTTATATAATCCGTTCCCACACTCCAGTCCAGGGCAAAGGGCACCCAGTCATGTGACTGGTTCAACTGATCGCGTCTCTCTCACATCTCCTTTCCTTCCCCCAACACCCACCCCACCCGGTGTATACTAGCGCACCCCACTCCCTGACTGCCCCACACTCAGGATGTGTGGTGTGCTGGTGTCGCTGTATCATGCATGATGGAGGAAAGACCTCGGCGTATGGTGGGTGCACAACACAAACATGTGCTGCACCCTGCACACACCGACATATTTTCTCTCACCATGGCCATGCTCCTGACCATATGAACAATGTGGTGCACTGGTGTCGCCGCATCGTATGTGATTGAGGAAAGCCCTCGGCATGTGCTGGACACCTGGCGGGGCTTGCCGTTGTAGAGTTGCTCTAGGTAATGAATACCTAAAAGCCTGCGCGCACTGGTCCTTTTCTCTGGCGGGATCTAGCGCAGTCGTTCGGCACAGCTGGAATAGGTTCTGTGACTTGGCAATGTACGAACGGAAATAGATAGTGAACGAAATATGGTGTGATGTGACAGGGACGTGACCTTTGATGAGACGCGAATGCGTCACGCTGACTAACACTTGGACTTTGACTTTGGGACTTGAATACAATAGTCTAGACGTTTCTAGACTAGCCTTGACTTGGACTTGGAGACTTGACTTGACTTGGGGCTTTAACTTGAGAACTTGTTACTTGTTATTACAGAGGTGAGCCAGAGGCCTTTATATACAAAAACCAAGCAACGATGCGAAACGATGCGAGAGGTTGGCTATGTCAGTTGAATGACAAAGCACGAGAACAAAGTATACAAAAGAGGAAACTATGGAGAAACTCTGGAGAAATGAGACAGCATCGAGGCTGCGCGAATAGGGGCTAGGGGCTATGATAGGGGGAGACTAACCAAA
>QLPG01016879.1:0-10226 GCA_003314385.1 Gomphus sp. MG54 | reverse complement strand
AGATAGCTTCAAGCCACAAACGTTCGGAGATTGGGTGCTGGAAATGCAGAAAGACGGAAGATGTAAAGGCCGACTGCGGGCAAAAGGATAGGAACAAAGAAAAAGACGATGACAAGGGCAATACAGTGAGCACTGGACTCCTTTTGCACTCCGACCATTGGCAGGGCGCTTAACCAGGCCTAAACAAAAATTCCGTAATTCCCTACGTACTACGTCGCTCTGTGTTCTTTATATAGACAGAAAGCTGAAATTCGCAATCTGAGACAAAGTGGAGTCCGAAGATCGTGGAATTATTCAACGGGTAAATGAACACTGTACACCAACCAGATTTAATCAGGAAGACCTCAACAAAAGTGCCATGGAACTTAAATAAAGTAGAAAGTGGAACTCAGATATCTTGGAGCACAAAACCCTCGGGCGCATCGACAATCCACTCTACGACGTAAATATCACACAGAAGTATACTCAGAAGGGATCTAGTGACTCAAAGTTTGTCTATTGTTTCTGCATCAAAGACCGAGCTCATCTGGATGGGGTAACTTATATGTATCTCCGACGGCGACGAAGGTAGGCTTGGTGCTCAGCAAGTTATTGGCGACCTGCAAAAATTATTCATATACATGTAGAGAAAATGTTGAGTCTAAAAAAAAATACTCACTTTTGTAAAAGTTAGGCCATTAACTTTATCGAGAGAGGCGAAGGTTGAATCCAGAGAGGAGTCTGATCCCGCAAGGAGCTATTGAAGAACTTCATAAAAAGAACAGGCGAAGCAATTTGAAAGGTCTTACGGAGGGACCGAAGGCTGAAACAAAGCCTTCGCGACCTTCGGTAGCGTTAGCGGCAAGAAACTTGGCTTTCGCCACGGCCTTTTTCAAATCTTCGGCTTTGATACCATTGGAAGATGCCACGTCTTTAAATGCCTTGACGGTAGCCTTTCCTGCTTCAGTGACACCTTCCGGGGTCTTTCCCTGCACCAAAAATCCAAAGAGAGTTGCGTCAGAATAGGGAAGCAACACAGTCTGTACTGATGTCCCTGCCGGGAGCGTAGTAGAAAGCGGCGACGTTCCCGCGGACCATTTGATGGAAGCCATCGGCGACAAATGGGTTGCAAGGACGGCGAGATCGGCGTTAGACGGGCGAGGTACACCATAGCCAATGAAGATTGTATTAAGTGCATGGTCGCTATGTCCAGAGAAGGAAACACGATTCTCTCCTCCATAATAGGTGGTGATCGCAGCTGTCGATGCCTGAGCCTCTGAGGCAGGGGCAAGATGCTTCTCAACAAGTCGGGCCAGGGTATCTTGAGATATTCCGGTTCCGAGAACAGCAACATTCCCCTTACCAAAGGAAGACGTTGCGTAACTTTGAACATCTCCAACCGTGATATGGGCGTGAGACGGGGCAAATAACGACTTGCCAAGACCGGAGCGGAAGGCAAGAGCGTGCGCTAGCTCGACAGCATGCGTCGCAGGGTCAGACTGTGCGACGGTGGATTCAGCCTCAACATGAGGAAGTACACTCTCCTCGAGTTCATAACGGGTGAAGCGTGTAGCAGTGAGAATGGAAGCGAGTACGTCAACAAAATATCCTCTTGAAAATTATAAGCGATGTACACTTCCGGAATGTATAACTGTACGCACTCGTCCCCTCTGAGGAATTCAGCGGTATAGGACAAGTGCTCCCGAGTCAAAGATGAAGAAAGGACCCCTCCGTAAAGTTCAGACTCGCGAACTGTCCTTAGTGCCGAGCGTTCCGTAGTGTTCTAGGAAACTTGTTAATCAAGGTTTTGCTGCCTATGATTTCAACATACCTTAAATCCAAAAATTTTGAGGGCATGAGCAACGCCAGGTTTATTCTCATAACGGCTACCAGCTTTCACTAGAAAAGTAACTGAAGACGTTGGTTGTCCATTGTCAATTGCGGCAATCTTAATGCCTGCCGCATCGACAACTGATGCGAAGGATCTCGTCCTCGATGCGATGCCTCTTGTAGAGGTCGCTCGAACGGCGGAGGCGAGCATGTAACTAGGTCAGTCTGGTTAAGATTTGGCGCGTTGTCTGAGCTTGGTCTTGTGGGCGACAGTGGTTAGTAAACTGGCTGCGTAAGTGTACCATTTATGTTCTAACTGCTCAAAATTGGTAAGAAAATGACCACAACTCACACCGTTACATGTGTCAATCACTATCCTTTATCAACCAGCTGTATCATATTCACCAGTGACCTTGTATCAACACGAGCCAGCATGGTCAAGCCAATTGATTTGGATGGGTTCTTCAAGGAACAACAAGAGCGACTAAACATATCCGATTCAGATTGGGAGCAATATGAAGAAAGAGTGCACCGAAACAACAAGTGAGCCTCGTGGGTTCATGGAGCCGATGATAGGTTTGAACATCACATAACAGGAGAAAACGAACTGAAACAACAGAGCTGAAGCCATCTGCAATCGTTGATGTTTCCTGCAACGCCACGAAGGGCAACTTGAGTGTGAACGAAGACAACCGTTCTATGTCGCCAGGCAGTATACGTTCTCACAAGAAACCCAAAGTATCCCGCACCTCACTGTCTTCTGATAACACTGGTGTTCTTTCTTCCCCTTCATCGTCAATTGTAACATCATCAAACTTTGATCGAGCAAGTTCTCCCCATCAACACAAAGCAGCCAATTCAAGAACCCCAGGTGATCCTTCGGATGCAATGTACAAAATTATTCCATCTACTTCTGTTCATGCCCCTCAAGAGTCAGCATTCCTGTCCAGCAATGTAACAACTCCTACCATTACACCTTGTCAAGGGCAAGAGGGTCAGAACGGACAGAGAGATAGTGGTTCTTCTGGGGCCATCCTTGTTGGTAAATCGAAACGAGCGAGAGTATCACTATACACCTCGCGAGGAAAAACTGAGGGCCAAGTATCAAGTCGCAACGAGTCAGAGAAAAACCAAGTGAGCAATGATCGTCCTGCCGGAAAAGCTGCATCGCACGCAAAGAAGGAGGCTGAGAAAGCCAAGAAGGCTCAAGACAATCAAGAAAAACTTATGACGCCTCTTCAGTATGCCGCCATTCTGAAGGATAAGTGGGATGCTCGAGTTTCAAACACTCCCCCCGAAAAGTTATTTCTGAAGAACAAAGTCATTTACTTGGTGTTTGAAGAGCAAAACAAATCAACTAAGGACACCAGAATTAAACTTGATATCGTAAGCGATTAGTGTCAATTAAAGGGTGTGATAGGCTATAACCGAGTACGTATGAACAGATTGCACGAAATGGTGGCCAAGTTGCAACACATTACGATCCGGAAGTCGTCACTCATATCATTCCTGGTGGAAGTACCATCACACTGAAGAAAACTCTTCGGGAACTTGGTTTAAAGTCTCTCTCCGAAATCCCACCAAACGTACATACCGTGAAATGGGACTGGATTGTCAGCGGACTCAATGTGAGTCCCCATTTCACAATTTATTTTCTCTGTCAAAGTTTGAGTTGATCTTTGGCCTGTTTTAGAATGGGACGCCAGACTCTGAGGTTATGCATGAATCTTATAAACAAAGGTTAGCGCAAATGTATCCAAAGCGCCAAGAGCGAGATGATTTCAAGGGAAAGGGGAGAGCGAATGACTGGTCCACCACCAATGAACACTCTGTCATCGAGTATGTCATTTTCATGTCCTGTGCATGCCTGACCTCAGATGGTCAGGGAATTTACCACGATGAACGATTCTCAAGATGACGGGGAGAACAACAACCTACAAAATAAAGGTCATGCAGCATCATCTTCCTCTCTTTTACGGAGCGACGCAGAAGCATCTCGTTTTCCTGTTCAAAAGGAGCAGAAAGAAGACCCTCTCCTGCCGTTTTACGCCAAGGCACGAGAAGAGGCCGGAATCACCGTCTGTTACTTTATAACCTGATTGATAGGATACTGAGAAGACTGTCATTAGGAATTCGATGGTAAACCACCAATACACATCCGCTCCGATGACTTCAAGAGATCCAAATTGAAGGTAATTTCGAAAAGAAAGTCTCTCTTACTCGTCATCAAGCCTGTTGTATTCCAGGGTTTCCAATGCGATAAGAGGGGAATACATCTTCAAGGCCTTTCACCCAACTGGGACATCATTGAGAAGGTGATAACCTTATCATTGCCAGTCATATTGTTGAACCAAGACCGAATCAGCTGGCGGAATTGAGAGAGATGCATCGGGACAATGGAACTGACGATGATAAATGGCGTGTCATTAGTTACCAAAAAGGTTCGTATGACATCCAGGATCCCTTTATCTTGGGATTCAATGTCGTGGACAGCAATTGGTAGTTTGAAGACACATCCTACCAGAATCAAATCTCGGGAAGAAGCATTGAAACTTAGCGGCATTTCTGGAAAAACAGCGGACAAGGTCTGCCAACTTCTTTGCATACTCAGCAGTAACTCTTAGCAATCTTAAGATCATGGAAATCATTCAGACAGGGGAATTACAGCGAATAAAATATACAAAGACTGAAGACTTAAAAGTGATGAGACTTTTCAGTGGTATTTACGGCGTTGGTAAATGCCTAATGCTCAACAAGTCAATTTTCCCAGCTGAGTTTTGTAAATTCTAGGTTCTAGCACGGCAAGAAAATGGTTTTACAAGGGTCTCAAAACCCTCGATGATATCAGGCGAGCTGTTCAAAATGACACTCATAAGTTAAGCACGGCTCAGGAGGTAAGGTGTACTATGCAAATGCTGTTATTCAATTTATATCCATCCTTTTTTATTTCTTCAGATCGGGTTGAAATTTTATGAAGGCACGCACATTTTTTCAAGTACAAATCTAAACTCATCAATCAATAGACATAAATGATCGAATGCCTCGCAAGGAAGCGGAAGAAATATTCTTGAAGATCAAGGCGACCGGTGAGTTGATTACAATGAGAAGTTTGAACATGATGAACCATGAGTAAACAATTGTATTAGCCCTAGGTATCGATGCCAAGTTGTCCCTCGAGATCATGGGAAGTTTCCGAAGGTTCGTTCTATACCTTGCTCAAGATTCATTGACTTCATTGACATCCCACCCTTATTAGGGGTAAAGAAACTTGTGGGGATATTGACATTCTTCTCACGCGTAACACCGACGACGGGCACACACATGCAGGTATGGAATTAATTTGTTCCCTTCTTCGTCGTTCATCTAAAATCAATTCTTCTTTACCCTAGGGATACTTCTTCGTCTATATAACCTACTCCACAAGCAGGGAATTCTCACAGAAGACTTGGCGCTTCCTGATAGCTGGGAAAATCTGGAGGCCACATATCGAGGGTTATGTCGGAAGGATCCAGAATCGCGTCGCAGAAGAATTGGTATGTCCCTCATGTGTAACTGTAGTTCCGTATTCACAAACGCAACAAACCTAATATTTAGACATCCTGTGTATTCCGTATGAATGTCGTGGAGCTGCACGAATATACTATACCGTGAGTTTTCTTACTGGTGCCATCAATATTGGATCGACTTGACGTGAATCATTAGGGTGACGACATTGTGAGTAAATGATTAGGGGATGCGAACTATATAAGTCACCTTCAATCTGCAGTTCAATCGGTCCATCCGCCTCAAAGCAAACAAGATGAATATGAGTCTTAATCAACGGGGTCTATTTCAAGAAGTTGTCCGAGATCCTCAAGATCGAACTAAAAAACTTTGTGCAGGTCCTCTAATACTTTGGCTATCTCTAGGTACCAACTGACATAAAATGTTGTTATCTAGGCTCTCTGCTTTGCTCAGACTCGGAGGAGAAAATCTTTGAATTATTGGGTTAGTAGTTGTTCATCATTCAAGAATGGCACCTGATGTCACTCATAGGTGTCCCATGGCAGGAACCTCACGAACGGGTCCGTGGAGGATAAGTCGTATTTTCACTTCATGCCATGATGAACTTTCACTCCCTTGTATCATACCTTTAGCGGCATGCTAGATTGTACTTGATTAGCTGATATTATTACTATTTCCCCCAAGGCACTGGATTACTCAATTCTTTGTTGTGGTTGAGAAATCTGGTTGAGAAACATCTCTATCTATTTTCTTAGACTTCTCGGGTATTTATTCTGTGATCGTTAACATGAGTAACATTTGAATATTTGCTAAATGCTTGTGGTGTCATTTAAGTGTGTTGGAGAAACACTCCACCTCACATAGGTCCAATCACCGGTTCATTAATCCTTCAGGTTTTATGCATACATTTGCTAGCATCAGCGTGTTCAAATTGCGCTTCAATCTGACTAGAGGGTTGCTGTATTACTTCAATTTGAAGGACTTGACCACGTTTTAGTGATGACTGAGATACACCCGCCGTTTCACAACATGTTTAATAAGAATAGCATTTAATAAGAATAGCACGCGTCACAACATCTCACCAGAATGTTTTGCAAATGAGATTGACCCACATCTAAAGCGTAAAGCAAAGTCGACACTAACAAAATGGAATTCATCATGAATAAAAAGAATTATGGGGGAAACTGCAGAGGCCTCTTTGAGGTTTCGGAAACAGCCAAAAAAAAAAAGGAGTGGGACCGATAGTGGTTTTTACCGACTTATTTCTTTCTCTTTGCAAGAAGACTCTGCCACCTGTCGACTCAATGCAATGACGCTCCACGAGAGCTGTGGACATGGAAGTTTTCCTGAGGTTGCATGGGCGAATCCGTGCAAAGATCTGGCAATTTTCTTTTTTTCGAAGCTAAATAAACGTGCAATCCAAGCGACCGAACTCATTGGATCATACCTTAAGCACAAGCTGTTTGTTGTCAAGAACTGCACGAGCTGTTGGATCTTTTTCATCTTCCAAGTTATCTTCTATCTGTTTGAGAGACAAGAATAAATGTTCAACAATAGTTGGCAATAAGCCTTTCCTAATTGATGCAGTGACAAAACAGGCTATGAAGACATGTCAGCCAAGAAAACTTCACAATGAATTGACATACTTCCGTTTGGTGTCACAATATAGTCAATGTTCTGAATAAAGTTAAATTTCTTTGCCATCTCCCTTGAGATCAAAGTTGTATAGCAGAGGTTGTAAGCCAATATGATCCTTGGATCTGGCAAGTTTTCTATGACCATTGGTAGCTCATCATATCTTTTAAGAGGTCCAATGCCTGCCAGGCCCTTATAGCTTGCACAATGATTGCCTGACCAAGTTTAAATGTGAGAATATTGAGTAGTATTAGAGCATAGAGACATACCAGTAGGGATTAAATAATGATCCTCACTTGCCTCACGATAGAGAAGCGATAGTACTCTGATGGATTGGCCACCAAATAAGAGATAGTTGAATGGCACTCCAGTTACACGGGCCACCTCCACATACTTCACCAAGCACATGAGCTTGTTTATCAAAAGTTGTGGAAGGTATGCATCCTAAAGTAATGATAAGTGGTGAAATCACAAGGGAGGTGAACTTGTAAACCTTCAAACAATAAATTGCCAATTGACGTCTTGATTTTGGAGAGTTTTTCCACATCTTGGTAATAACTGACCAATCCACCCCTTCTTCCTTCTGGTCTCCGAGAAAAAAAGCGCAAGCGGCACTAAGCTTATAACTAGGCAGTTCATGTTCATTTTGAATATACCGCAATAGGTCAAGGGAGAGCCGGCCAACAATATACGTCTCCTTTATATCATGGTGTTTTCCCTTTGTATAAAAATCAACGTTGTTCACCTGCACCTTCATTTCTACAAGTATGGAATCAACTTGTGATATAAATTATGAAGCTATAAAAAAACACCTTTCATCCTACCCAAATAAGGAAACTGGCTGCCACCTAGAGCTCTGGCACGGTCCAGCAAATATGGCAGATCGAAATGGGAAATGTTGAAGCCGATGATGACATCTGGATCCACCTCCCTGACGAATGCATGCCATGCCATCAGCATCTCAAGCTCAGTTTCGAACGACTGTACTTCAGCGCCTGTGATATCTTCGCATTCTTTGAAAGAAAACACCTTCCGAATAAATGGCAAGCTTTCCCCTTATCCATTGAACGAAGTTAGAGCATACCCAGGAGTAAAAGGTATGACGAAAACCCAATCTACCATTATGCGTCACCATATTCGCAATCTGAATGACGGGATCAATTTGCGCCTCTGGAAATGTACTATCGCGACCAGCACATTCAATATCAAAGGAAAGAATCCGAAGCGGTGCCATTTTTGACCAGACACCTATTGGAGCGTGAGTGGTAAACGCATCCCACCTAAAGGTTAAAATGAGCATACAGACTATGTAAAATTTCTACAACTGAAACTCACTTCATTCTAACCTCCAACTGGCAATGAGATGATTTGTTTATGCACACTGTGTAGGCCATAGGTGGGACTTCGACCCAGCTCATCCCAACGAGCTAAAGGTAAGAAATTATAAATTATAGCAAGAATTTGTGATGGCTATTGAGCTAACCTTCGTGTCAACCATAAACCGCAATATATATGGAATGTCAGCCTCATAAGTTTTTGGGCCAAGCTCCAGCTCTTGATATTTGAACTGATTATTTTCAAATAAGAGTGGTTATATTTTTGAGAGTTAGTTACAAGCGCATATAAGGCAAAGATAATACATATCTTTCGTTGTTTCAAGACTCTGCTGGTCCTGAAAAGTAAATTTGATGAAGGAACTCTTGGTGTCTCCCAGGTAATTCCTCAGTCCATGTTTCATCACAATCTCGGCACGAACAACTGCTTCAGATAACAATTTTTTCTAGGAAAGGTCAAGTAAGGGAAACGAACAAGTTTGTATAATAAACAGACATTTATTGCCATTCTTAACGGTTTCAAATCACGGGGCTCAAATCCATCTGGCGTTTGGACATAGAAATATGGTAGAAATCCTGTTACTTGGGAAAGAATGCTGCGCCCTTCCTGAACAACAACCATCAATGATTATGAAGATTATGAACAAGTATCCCATTGGAGAAAATACCTGAGTTATGCCAAACATAAGCACAGTTTTCATATCGGGATCAACTGTAATATCAATGTGTTGGAATACTATATATATGTTCATGTAAATATTTAGATGTTAAATTCAAACTGGGAGTCGACTTACCAAGTTTGTCTCCCCTAGAATTAGTTGGAGGTTTGGAAGAGTGTGCGTACGTTTCAGAGACTCCTGAACCTAAGTATGAATATATATGTAATCCCTCAAAACGATATACGAGGGATATGTTCGAACCTTGGCATTCCTTACTTTGTTTGCTGAAACCTTCCAAGACATTAGCGAATGACGGTTGCGCGGTGACACCGACACCAAGTCTGCGCTTCTTTAAGGGAGGCATCGGCTCCTGTGATGGACCAAGATCCCTTCTTGAGAACGCCATTACTGGGCCGATGTTATGATGGAACTTTGGCTAGCAGGGCCGTATTCTAAATACCACAATTCGTCACATTATGTAATCATAGACGAAAAAAAATATTTTTAGACCTCTCAGCGAGCCCTTAACGAATATTGTTTGAGTTCAGTTTCAAACCTTTATTTCAAGGATATGAGGATTGGATCAGATTTTTTACTAATGTGACTACAGATGATGGGAAATTTTCTGAGAACCGCTACCACGTCTTTGAGGTGCAACTGCTTGGTTTGGTCAAACTGGTTTAATTGACACTGGTAGACATCATTTTATCATCTAATAGTTCTTATGTACCTGGCACCAGTGTAATAGGTTCTTCAAACTTGAGGGTACCACACAGTCAACAAGCCAAGTGTGTTTAATGTTGATGACTTCTTAGCTCAGACATGCTACATGGTAAAGGTGGAGATGAGTTTAGGTGGGTACTCACCAAATTTAGGGACTGGACTGGCCAAGAACAGTCATCAGAAAGGGAATAAGAAGTTGGAAGATTATGGAAAAATTCAGTTGAGCTGTGGCACTGCTTTACCTACCACCACTGAGCAAAAGATCCCTATATGCAATATCTCTCTGTTGAAACATTCTCGAGATGTGGTTGCTAAGACAAGCCTGGTAGTTGTTACATGAAGGTTCCTCATGACAACAATTAAACATTCATTTCAATTATTGAGTACTTGATAGTCAAATCATTGCCTTTCTAATTTTATGATTGGGGTTAGTATCTGCTTGTAACCTGTCCCATGTGGCTCCCACCTGCTATCCTCATAGGGGCTGGAGAGAGGTGTATTCGAACCTTGGATCTTATTTATGTTAACCATAAACCTCATAGTTGGACTAGCACATTTGCTT
>QLPG01016870.1:0-11016 GCA_003314385.1 Gomphus sp. MG54 | reverse complement strand
GGCCTTTGAATCAGATTTCATAGGGAATTTCTGCCTAAAAAATGAACAGCTTTGCTAGTACAAAGGTAGGTACTGTATAGAATAGTATATAGACCAGTTCATAGAATTAGTAGATCTTGCTAGATACCACAATGACAAGATGATTGTGATCTAGTTCTACAGAGGCCTAGAATTGGGGATACAAACCAAGGTTGCCCTTCTGGGAAGTGGTAAACTGAATTTTGATGATCCCAAGAAGTAGCATGGAGGGTTGCCTGAGACTGAGTATAAGGGCAACCCTCTGACTTCTCTGGAGATATCAACTAGGAAGAGGAAATCCAAAGTTTATACATAATCACTAACTAAATACATGTGAGGTTCTCACCTAGGCAGGGGAAATCCAAAGAGGAAAGTCTGAGGATTTGTCAAGTTTTGGGTACTGACGGACTTTGATACTGCCGAGGGGCACTGTCAAAGGATTGGGTGGACTATGGCCAAGTCCTGCAGGCTAAGAGTAGTGGTGTTGGCTTCAACGTACTCGTACGTTGTGCCCTACTTGCCATGCATGCCACCAATTTGCAATAGACAGGTACTTGGGAGGATGCTGGTGATGCTGGCCCGAGTCGAGGACTTTACAGAGGGGAAGGAGGTAGAAGGGCCTAAGCCTAGTTGATACCTAGAATGAGGAAATATGTACATGCATGTCCTACTTATATAGGTTAAGAAGCGACATGTGGAATAAGGAATGTGGAACAACAAGGTATGCAGAGCATGTGGTTATTGTCCACAATGAGTAAAATTAGAACAAGGAATGTAAACCAGGATAAAACAATAAACAATAGGATAATAGGGAATGGGTCAAGGATAGGACAATAGAGAATGCATGACTATAAAACAAGGGCTGCACATGAAGATAGAACAAGGACAGGAAGTCCTGAGGTAAAGCAGATTAAGGAATGGGCAAATGGTGTGGTGGAATGTGCCGAGCCTAGAACGGTATACCAAGTGTCATGCATATGGTGTGGACACTTGTACATGGATGTAGAATGGCTGCTCAGTCGACACTGCCAAATAACCAGAACCTTGGTACATGTACTTGACAGGATTCTACTACCAGTGAGCCATTCCTTATATACCCTTATATAAGTGGTCTGTGTACTAGCTTACAAATCTATACATCGGAGTCAATAGAGCCAGCTCCCTGGTACTAAGTCCATGGCTTGGGTGCTTATTTCAAAGCTTAATCATCCATGTCAAGCTTATCCTGGTTTTCTGTCTGGTGGTCTTAGACTCCTGGCCTTCAGAGTACTTGTCAGTACATGGATTTAAGCATCCATTGCATAGGAGATTGCAGACATCACAGATGTTGCAGATGGCATGGAGATAGTAGAGATAGTAGGTGCTGTAGGGGTTGCAAAAGTCTAGCAAATAATAGAGCTTGTAGACATAGTCCAGATATAGAAGTTAGGTATTCCTCTTTGCCCTCAGACCCTTGTCTTCTAGTCTCAGAATTGTAGTGGAGTTTTAAATAGGGCCTCAGACTTAGATTGTGACTTGGAAATGGTCTTCCCCTGACATCACCCCCCCTTCTAGAGTGCTACATCCTTGTGGCATGGAATGATAGGTAGTTGAAAGCTATTGTCTAGATTCTTTGAGGTGCTCCTGGATGTTGCGGGTAGAACTCCTGTACCTTAGCTGGTGCATTCACGTCCTCTTCCCTCACCCATGTATTCTCCTCATAACCATACCCTTGCCATTTTACTAGAAAGTAGAGTCCCCCCCACATCAAGCAACTGTCCAACACCTTTTCTACCTTATAATGCTCTTCCCTATCTATTAACTCTGGAGGTAGAGGCAGTTTTGACTTCCATTCCAGAATTGGATCCTCTGAGGCTGGAAGGAGTTTGTCAGGCATTGGAAATGCCAACGATACCATTAGGAGTCAGTCAAGTCCTAGAGACTGACTGGGGTGGCTTGGCTTCAACATACTCATGCATTGCACTCTACCTTCCATGTGTGCCACTGATTTCTGACAGAAGGTGTACCTGTGAAGGTGCTGAGGGTGCCAGCCTGAGGGAGGACTTCAGACTAGAGGAGAGAGGACAAGGAAGCTTACACCAAGTTGATATCTAGAATGAGGAACTATCTAGATGCATGTACTACTTATATAGGTTAAGAAGTGAGATGTGGAATAAGGAATGGAGAACAACAAGGAATGGAGAACAACAAGGTATGCAGAGCATGTGGAGGCATTGTCCAAAATGATCAAGAATAGAATGAAAGAATATAAACAAGAATATAATAATAAAATAGGGTAATAGGGATGTGGCCAAGGATAGGACAATAGGAAGTGACCAACTATAAAACAATAGGGTCATGGCTGAGGATAAAACAAGGACAGGATGTCCCGAGGTATGGTGGGCCAAGAATTAAGGAGTAGGTGGGGTAGGATTAATGGTTGATGAATGAGGAAGGAGTAGATGAGGGGTGGGAATAAGGAACATAGATGGTAAATGTGCTAAGCTGAGACTGGCATACCAAGTGACTTGCATGCAGCTTTGTCACTTGTGTGTGCACACAGACTGATTGCTCGGTCAGCAGTACCAAGTTACCAGGTACTCGGTATGTATACTTGACAGAGTTTGACCACACTGAAAACAAGGTAGAGCTAGGACAGGGCCTGTGGGAGTCGGAGTCTGTAGGCATGTTTTTCTACCTTCTGTTCAATGGTATAAGGCCCTAGATACCAGTGACTTAGCTTTTGTGAGGGCCAGCTTGTCTAGATGTCTGAGGTATCTAGGAATACCTAGTCTCCTACCTGATATTCTGGTGCTGGAGTCTGGTGTTGGTTGTAATACCATACCATGTCATTTTTGCTTGTACAAGTGCTGACTTGGCTTCTTCCAATGACTTTTCCATCTGGTCTTTAGACTCATTCACGGTTTCCATGTGTGATTCCAGCTGTTGTGGTTCAAAATCCATCCATGGATGTCGCCCTGTGTCTAGCATAAAGGAGGTCTGTTGCATCGCAGAGTGTACATGGTTATTGTACTGGAATTCTGCCATTAGTAGGAGTTTATCCCAATCATCCTGCCATTCATTGATAAAGATCTGGAGATACTGCTCTAACTCCTGGTTAACACGTTCCATCTGACCATCTCCTTGTAGTTGGTAAAGTTCATAGGTAAATTCCAAAATGAATTGAGGCCCTCGATCTGAAACCACTTGTTTTAGGAGTCCATGTAGTTTCCACATATATGTTAGATAGACCTGCACAGCCTCCAAGGGTGTGATGTCAGTGTTTGTGGGGAGGAAATGGGCCCTTTTCTTACCAAGTTGACTATATTCATGACTGCATCATGTCTATAGGCCTCTGGAAGTTCCACTATAAAGTCTACACTGATAGTATTCTACTGGGCTTCTGGGATTGGGAGTGGCTCTAACTCCCTCATTAGAGGCTGCCTCCAGATCTTGGTCTGTATACAGGAGTCACAGGTTTTTACATACTGCCCACATATTGTAACATCTGAGGCCACCAATAGTTCTGAGAGACCAGTTCCAGTGTTTTCCATCTCCCTGCATGCCTAGCCACTTATGTATCATGGTATTGGAGACAATGCACCTCTGGATCATTGGGGACATAGATTTTCTCTCAGAACTGGAGAAGGCCATCCTGTTCCATCTATTCTGCAGATCATGTGGACTTAGCATGCCCCCACCAGAGTTCCATGATGGCCTTAGCTACTGGATCTTCTGGGCTGGAGGTCTGGAGCTTTTTCCAGATGTCCTGGAGGATATCCCTCTCCTCCTCAACCACTGTAATTCCTTCTAGAGCCCAGAGTGTGAACAACTCTAATCAGAGGAGGACCATATTCTCATTGTCCTCAGACTCAGATCCATGGTCTGATCTCTTAGAGAGTGCATCTGCCTTGCCTATACTCTACCCTGGTCAATGGTGAAGTGTGAAGTCAAAGTGAGACAGGAAAAGGAACCATCAAGCCTGTCTTTGGTTTAACTTTCTAGAAGTCCAGAAGTATTCCAGATTTTTATAATCTGTCCAGACCTCAAACTGGAACTGCATCCCTTCTAAGAAGTGCCTCCATTCCTCTAAGGCCCAGATAATGACCAGCATCTCCTTATCATGGATCTCATAGTTTCTCTCTACCAGACTTAGGCTTTTGGAGAAGAAAGCAATTGGGTGCCACATTTCATCCTCTAGTGATTGTTGTGAGATAGTAGCCCCTTGTTATGGCCTGTACTCTCACTAAACCCATACCAGCCCCCACAACCACCCACACCTTTTCTGGGACTTTTCCGATTGCTCAAAGACTGAATAACCGATTTCCGGATGTCCGACATACATTCCAAGGTTCCACGATTCCGAACCTCCGAAGACTCCAAAGTCAAGGTTCCGTTACTTTGATAACCAATGCGCAGGACCATTGCGTACCTCACTCCCTTGTTTTCTCCTTTGTATTGACCCCTTGTACTCTCCTTCTCCTTGTTTTATAACCGGCAAAAGATAGTACAAGGATAGTCGCATGTATATAGTCCCCCAGTCGACTGGACTATTCGCCAGTAGGAATTCGACTTAATTTGCGTCATAGTTTCTGATTAGTTTCTGGTAAACTTCCTGACTCTCCAAAATTAGGGACAGACGATCGAGGAGGGCGCAACATATAAGTTGAAGCCAAGTCCCTATGACCTCGAACCACTCGTACTGCCCTATACCGTGAACAGTCCCCAGGCCCCTAGCGTTCCCGACTTCCATCCCCGATTCTGATCCTGATTCTGATCGTTTCCAACCCATACACCACCTTTGGAATACGAACTCTCCCCTCGGAACCCTAACGGAACCCCTCAGATCCTTTCGGAAGTCTCTAGCCAAGCGCCGGCACACAGATTTAACACCCCTTGTGAAAGGTAACAAATTCTCACAGTAATATGCTCTTCCAACTGAGCCAAAAGGCCACTATGCCAGGTTATCTGGCATTAGTCTGTGGGCACTATTTAAACAGCAACTTGTTACATGTATTCACCAACCATTGCAATGGTATGTAACTGTCAAGCGTCGGGTTACTGATGGACTTTGGTACTGCTGAGGGGTGTTGGCGAAAGGTCAGGCAGACTATGGCCAAGTCCTGCAGGCCAAGAGTAGTGGCATTGGCTTCAATGTACTCGTGCGTTGCGCCCTACTTGCCGTGCGTGCCATTGTATTTGCAACAGACAGATACTCGGGGGGATGCTGAGGATGCCAGCCCGAGTTGAGGACTTAACAGAAGAGAAGAAGGTAGAAGGGCCTAAGCCTAGTTGATACCCAGAATGAGGAAATATATACATGCATGTCCTACTCATATAGGTTAAGAAGCAACATGTGGAATAAGAAATGTGGAACAATAGGTATGCAGAGCATGTGGTTATTGTCCACAATGAATAAAATTAGAACAAGAAATGCAAAGCGGGGATAGAACAATGAAAGACAGGATAATGGAATTGTGACTCAAGATGGGACAATAGGGAGTGGCTGAGTATAAAACAATGGGGTCGTAACCGAGGATAATACAAGGGCAGGAAGTCCCAAGGTGAAATGGACTGAGGAGTGTGGATGGCGGATGTACCGAGCCGAGACCGGCATACCAAGTGTTATGCATGCAGCGTGGACACTTGTATGTGGATGTAGGATGGTTGCTCGGTTGGCACTGGTGAATAATCGGGACCTCGGTACGTGTACTTGACAGTAACACCCCTGTGGCAAAGTCTGAGGCACCTGCTTCTACTCTGTATACCTGGGAGTCATCTGGGAATGTCAACACTGGTGCTAAGGTGATAAGATCCTTTAGCTTCTGGAATGCTGCTTCCTCCTCCTTTCCCCTGCTCCCTCTTTTTAGTGAGATCAAAGAGTGGCCGAGCATGAAGGGAGAAGTCCTTGATGAAGTATTGGTAGAAATTGGCAAATCTGAGGAATGATTAGACTTCCCTTCAATTCCCTGGAGTTTTTCTCCCAGAGGTGTTTCAACACTTGGTGCATGACCCTCTGGTGTTCTGCCAGAGTCTAGGAGTAGATGAGGATATTGTCAATGTATACACAGATGAGTTCTTCTAAGATGAGGTCTTGAAAAATGTCATTCATCATCATTTGTAAGGCGGCTGGACTGTTAGTGAGTCTAAAGAACATCACCAGTGGTTCAAACAGCCCTCAGTTTGTCTGAAATGTGGCCTTTCACTTATCTCCTTCCTTGATCTGGACATTGTTGTATCCCTACCAGAGATCCAATTTGGTGGAGTATTTAGCCTCCTTGAGTTGATTTACTAACTCTAGAATGAGGGGGAGTGGGTATTGATTCTTCACTATCATTACATTCAACTTCCAGTAGTCCTGTATGAGTTGGAGGGATCCATCTTTCTTCTTGATAAAGAAGGCTGGGGATGCCCTTGGGGATTTGAAGGGTCAGATACATCCAGTCCAGAGGTTCTCCTAAATGAAGGCATCTAGCTCTGCCTGTTCTAATAGAGACATGGGGTACATCTTGCAGTGAGCTGGACTAGACCCCAGTTCTAACTCAATGGTGTGATCCTAGATCTTTCTATCAGGGAGCTCGTTGAAGGATTCCTTGGCAAAGATACTTTCAAAGTCTCAAAGATACTCTGGAATTTCCACCTCTACTTGGATATTGTTGTAATGAGCCTCCATCTATCAAGCTTTGGGAAT
This sequence comes from Gomphus sp. MG54, assembly GCA_003314385.1. NCBI lineage: Eukaryota > Fungi > Basidiomycota > Agaricomycetes > Gomphales > Gomphaceae > Gomphus > Gomphus sp. MG54. The sequence goes on along the minus strand of QLPG01016870.1, from coordinate 4,328 downwards.
GCTGAGGTTGCGGATGGGTAATGGCCAAGTCCTGTAGGCCAGAAGTAGTGGCTTTGGCTTCAATGTACTCGTGCATTGTGCCCTACTTGCCATGTGTGCCACCAATTTGGGACAGAGGAAGTACTCAGGGGGGGGGGTGCCAAAAATGCTGGCCTGAGTAGAGGACTTTACAGAGGAAAGAGGAGACAAGGGGCCTAAGCCTAGTTGATACCCAGAATGAGGAAGTATGTACATGCATGTCCTACTTATATAGGTTAAGAAGTGACATGTGGAATAAGGAATGTGGAGCAATAAGGTATACAGAGCATGTAAGGATATTGTCCACAATGAGTAAAATTAGAATGAAGGAATGTAAATGGGGATAGAACAATAAAAATAGAATAATAGGAATGTGGCCAAGAATAAGACAATAGGGAGTACCTGACTATAAAATAATAGGGTTATGGCTGAGGATAAACAAGGACAGGATGTCCCAAGGTGGGGTGGGTCAAGGAATAAGGAGAAGTTGGGATGGGATGAATAGATGGTGAATAGCATAGAGTAGATGAGAGATGGGAACAAGGAATGTAGATGGTGGATGTGCCAAGCCAAGACTGGCATATCAAGTGATTTGCATGCAGCATGGGGACTTGTATGTGGACATAGTGTTACGATGATGATAAAGGATGTAATCGTATATTATTAAATCTCCCAATGGCGAGACAATTGGCGAGGTTTGGATAGGGGCTTGGCTTCAATGTATTGTGTTACGCCCACTTAGACCGCATGGTCCCTGATTTCATAAAAGCAAAGTAGATGGAAACAAACAGAGGAACCTTAGTCAAAATCAAGATTGATTTTCTGACTGAAGACTGAACTAATAGTACAAGATCTTTTATACTACTTTCTAATCTATTAGGAGTCGAAGGGATTTCCTATAATAGAATGAGAAAGCCAAGGATCGTGAAAAGCGAGAAACAGAATACTACATCCCTAATAATGATCTCCTCCGTGACATTGCTGAGTGATGTGTCACTCGGAATCCCAATGAAATTACCCTAAGGAACGTAATAGCAGATTGGATATAAAGGAGTGAATGGAATTGCGAAATGAAAGATATTAAACATAAATGAAGATGGAATGGAAAAGTGAGCATATGGAATGTGACATAAATGAGTGGAGTGAATTGACAGGAGCACATGATGCCAAGATGGATACACGAGGTGCATATAGTCCATGGGCTGAGGGCATTATGTTGAATAGCGAGCAAGAGCAGAGTTGGGCTGAGTGGGCTGAATTAAATAGTTAGCTTGCCGGTGTATGGTTCCTGACACATTGTCAAGTCCATGATACCATGCTCTGATTTACTCGGCAGTACCGACCAGCTGACCCTTACCCATATCATGTGTGGCCTTGGCTCGGTACATTTGGTTCATCGTTTGGTTCACTTTCCTCATCTCACCCTCTCTATTCATTGTCATTAATTCATTCCCTGTCCTTCCCCTTGCCTTTTTACCCTCAGAACATCCACTCTTTGTTGTCACTCGGCAGTGGCACTATTGTTTTATGTTCAGGCCACTCTCCATTGTTCTATTTTCACTCACTCTTTTGTTCTCAGTCATATTTCATTGTTCTATTATCATCCACATTCATTGCTCTATTCTTGATCATTGTGGACAATACCTCCACATGATTCTTCATACCTTATTGTTCTCCATTCCTTGTGCCACTCTGTTCCACATCTCACTTATTAGCCTATATAAGTAGCCAATGTATGTAGATGGTTCTTCGTTCTGGAAATCAACTAGGTTTACGCCTTCTTGTCCTCCCTTCTCCTGTCCCAAGTCCTTTACCTGGGCCGACATTCTCGGCACTCTCCCAGGTATCCCTCTGTCCTAAATTGGTGGCATGCATGGGAAGTAGGGCACAACACACGAGCACGTTGAAGCCATGCCACTACTTCTAGCCTGCAGGACTTGGCCACTCCCATCCAACTCCTCGGCATTCCCGGAGCCTGACACACATAGTCTGACTGCTTGGTTGGCACTGATGAATTACCGGAATCTCGGTACATGTACTTGACACCGTAACCTTTGTGAGATGGTTTGTGCAGCCCAGACATGTTCTCCTTCTTGCAGTAATATCACATACATTATCCTGTCCCCTTGTTCCAGATCATCCAATGGATCTCCTTCCTTATCACTCCACCCATCCGCCTCCACACTTCCTTCTTTCACACTTTCTTCCTCCAGGAGTTTTGGAAATGGGCCTGTCCAACATTCCCAGATGTATCTCTTCAGTTCCTGCTCCTTCTGGCATTCATCTCATACTTCCGCTTGACAAGTGTGACACTTCGCTGGACATTGGCTCATGCTGACTTTCTAAGTCTGCCAGTCAATTTCTGGGTTATGCTCTTCCAGCCAAGTAAAACCCAGAATAAGATCCCATTTTCCTAAACTGATGACTGCAAATGTGGTATGCTCCATATGTCCATTTACTCAGAGGATCACATCAACAATCTCTTTAATAGCTCCAGCTTCATTTGATGATCTATCCACATTGTAAACTGGAATAGGTCTCTATAGCTCTGAGTGGTGAGGCAATGCTGTTCCACATAGCCTCAATCCACTCCACAACCTACAAGGGTCGGCCTAGACTTGACCTCCACTGTGTCCTTTGTTTGAATATCCACCTTGATAACCAGGGATTTTTGGCTTGGGCTGGTGGCAACCACATACTTCTTTGAAAGTCACTTTTCCTATTTTTGGAGCTATATCTGAGGCTGTTTGGGTGGGGTCTCTGGTTTTTGTGTGGCTTTAGGAGGTTGTTCTTTCTGGAGGGAATGTGCAGGGGTTATATCACATTCTTCTTCCAAACACAAGAACCTATTATGTACAGGCAGTGAGGGCATATGATTCACCCACTGCAGGCTTCAAAATCCTCTTCTTCTTCCTTTACTTCCACTCTTTTTGCCACCTCCACTGTCTCTGATGCATCCACCAATGTAACCTCTGATATCCCTACAAGGGTCAGGAGTTCCAGAAGTAATTCCAGCTTCTCTTCTGTACTCATGGTCCAGATGTCAAAGGACAAGGGACAATCCTATATATAGTGCCCAGGCTTCCAGTTGTTAAGAAAATTCAAAGCCAGTTATGTTACTGGTAAGGTGGGGCAACAAGGCAGCTCTAACAACTGTGAAGACTAGTACAAATTAGTCTCCTCAGTATAGGGTGAACACTCAGGAGAAAAAAACTGTCCTAGCTTGCTTATCCTTTGTATAAGTGACTGGTGCCTGCTCTCTAACTACATGCCTGATCGCCTATGTAGTAACTCACTGCCACTGCAGCAACATTGCTTGCACTCTCTGATCTATACTACAGTATCTACTACCTACTTGATAAGGATTGACATTATATATATAGATAACAACACTCCCCTACAATCCTACATTACTCCAAGTAGCATCTGGAGTCATTCAAAAGTAGGTCTGGGTAAGGCTTTTGTGAATATATCAGCAACCATCTCATGAGTAGGACAATATTGTAGGTCAACCATGCCTTCGGTAATGCACTGGTAGATAAAATGATATCTAATATCAATATGTTTGATACATGCATGATATTTATCATTTTTTGCCACTTCTGACATATTGTTGCAATATAATATTATTGGTTTCTTGAGCGGTGCAAGTGTATCGCTGATGAATGCACGGATCTAAATAGCCTCCTTGATTGTGTGCATGCTGTAATATACTCAGACTCAGTTGTGAATAGTGACACCAATAATTGTTTTTGCGAGTTCAAGCTTACAGCTCCCCCATTGATCAAAAATACATAGCCAGAGATTGCATGTTGATGCTGTTGCAAGTTGCCATCTGCATTGCTGAACCCTTGGAGGCCTCGCCTTGATTGTGCTCCTTTGTTCACCCATTCAAAGTTTCTGCCTTTTCCTATGGTGAGTGTCATGTTCTTCATTCCTTTCAAATATCTAATCACTCCTTTCACTACCTCCCAGTGCATACTCCCAGGGTTTTACATGAAACACACCAAGTATGATACCATGTACGCTATGTCTGGTCACATGCCAATCGCTGCATACATGAGCGATCTGATTGCTTCTTTATATGGTACATTCTTCATTTGCTCTACTTCATCAGGAGTTTTGGGGTTATCCCTGGTAGATAGGGCAATTCCTGGATTCATGTCATGGATACTGATAATGGCTTTGTGTTTTGCAGGTTGAATTGTTCAACCACTTGCTGGATATATGAACCTTGTCCAAATGAGATAGTGTTAGGGAACAGGGAATGATCCCTTGTTAGTCTGGTCACTTTCCAATTGGTTCAATAT
>QLPG01016869.1:0-18968 GCA_003314385.1 Gomphus sp. MG54 | reverse complement strand
AGTAACAAGTTCTCAAGTTAAAGCCCCAAGTCAAGTCAAGTCTCCAAGTCCAAGTCAAGACTAGTCTAGAAACGTCTAGACTATTGTATTCAAGTCCCAAAGTCAAAGTCCAAGTCTTAGTCAGCATGACGCATTTGCGTCTCATCAAGGTCACGTCCCTGTCACATCACACCATATTTAGTTCACTATCTATTTTCATTCATACATAGCCAAGTCACAGAACCAATTCTAGCTGTGCCGAACGACTGCGCTAGATCCCGCCAGAGAAAAGGACCGGTGCACGCAGGCTTTTAGGTATTAATTACCTAGAGCAACTCTACAACGGAAATGGAAAATTTTGGATCAGGCCTTAACCGTCACTTTCAGGGGTCCTGCAATGGGGTGGTAGGCCTTTGCAGCAGTATAGTATGGGCATCCTTGCTTCTGAATGACTACAGTATTCCACATTCTCCATGCCTTTGGAAAGTAGTTAAGATGTATAATAGTGGTGAGACAAGTGTGCAGGAGCGGGATGAGAGTGTATGACATTTTCTTGAGGACTATATTTGGGATGCCATCTGATCCAGGTGCCTTGTGAAGACTGATTTCATTGATCTGTCACTGTATTTGATGTGGGGCTGGTAGACTGAAGCAAAGTGGGGTAGGTGGGGGATCAGAGTCATTATTAGTGGGTTGGAGGTCATCAGGCTTTGGTGGGAAGAATAGGTTCTTGAAGATTGTTGCTTTGTCTTCATCTGTTTGATATTCAGATAGGGTATTGCCTTTGGTATCCTTCTTTAAGAGTGTAGGGACTTGATAGCAGCCAGTGTCTGATAGTGGGTTTTTTGTGAGCTTGCCTGCTGACCAGACATCATGCTCTGTGGCATTTTCTAACCATCCTTTCCAGTGTCATTCCTTCACAGTCCACATAGCTTTAATATATATATTTTGAGCTTTGTTGCACTAAGTTCTCATAATAGGGCCATGTATTGTATCCCTTGCTGTAACCTTAGCATGGCTGGCTTGGGCAAATTTGTAATGTAGCATAGTGAGCTCTGGCATCCACCAACACTTCATATAGGGGGTTATTTTTGACTGTGGGACCTTGTCTCAGATTGTAGCCTGGATGGCTGTTGTCAGATAGGCTACATATTGGTCAAGGTCTGATGGGGAGGTTGGAGCTATGGCTGAGTCTATCAGTTTTGTGTCAGATTAGTTACCAGTCCTTTTGCAAACTCATCCCAGTCAATATTTATAAAATTGCATCCTGGTGTAACATGGTTTTGTGCTGGTTGAATGGTTGAATGTCGATTGTAGTATGTATGGGAAGGTGGTTGGTGCTTAGGATGTGAGCATTGTGATTGGTGTTGCAGGCTAGGATACAGTGGGTGATTTCAGTGGAGCATAAGAGGATGTCAATAGTAGACCAGGTGTGATGACTGTCAGATTGGTAAGTCGGGTTTCCCTGTAGTAGGCAGAGCTCCATGTGTCCCTGTGCTAGGATTGTGAGGAGATCCTCTGTGTTGCTTTGCTGGCATCTGTTGGGGTAAGTGCTGCCTGACCACATAACATTGTGTTTGTTGAAGTTGCCCGCCCAAACCATAGATGTGATTGGACTAAGGGGGGTGTTGTAATAACCAGCCTTGGAGGTGGGTGATGGCAGTATTGATATTAGGGGGGTTGTAAATGTTGTAGAAGTCAATGGAGGCATTTTGGGTGGAGATTGTCAGCATGGTGATCAGGTTAGATGCAAATCTGTTGTGAAGAGGAAGAAGTCAGCTGTGTAGATACTAGTATAACTGAGAGAGGGGGGCTCAGGTCATCTGGTTCTTGTACCAAGTAGATAGGAAACCACTTTGGAGAGGCTATAGTGAGCCATGAGTGTGGGTAAATGTAAGGTTCTTGAATAAGAATAAGGTCAAATTCAGTAAGGTCAGTTATGTTGATCAGGGTGAGAGTGATGTCCTTTGAGTGCTTGCAGTTTTGTTGAGTGATCTTTAGTGTGTCATGCCAAATGCTCTCATACATCAGGGGGTGGTATGGGGAGAGAAGTTGCTCCAATGATGTTAACTACTGGTTGAGGGGTTGGAGAAGGGTGGGTGTTTGGTGTCTTGTTAGCGATTCTTTCCTGCTTTGAACATAACTCTAGTACTGTCATTGCTGATAATTCTTCATAAGCATGTTGTTTTCTTTGCAATATTGCTGGCAACTGACTCACCTATTTTTTGCTTGCAACCAGCCATAGTCTGGTGATACAAAATCTGCAACCATTTGTGATGGCCCTTCACCTTTTGCATATGGTTTTGCACTCTCGCTTGAGTGAACCCAATGTAGAACACGACGATCATGTGCGTAAAAGGTTGACTCATCATGCACCCAGGTTACAACAGGCTTATCCAGGCCTTTGGCTGCCTTCCAAGTGGTTTCAAGTGTGCTATCCTTGGTCCATTGGTGCATATGGGGTCGGATAGAGGCCACAAATGGGAGAAAGATATTTTGTCGGTAAGCAACAACATCTTCATGCTCATGGCCATCCTTATATTGACCTTTTGGCTCTTTCATCCAACAGTAATCCATTTTGGCCATCCACCTGCATGCTGTTCATTCAGAAATCGACTTTTTCAAGTTAAGCCACTCCTTCATTTCTGGTGTATGAAGGAACTGTGCCACATCCATGGCACAGACATACTTGCCTTTTGATTGCAAGTGCAAACAGATTTCTTGTGCCAAATCTTCATCCTCCAGAATTGTTGAATTGAATTTCCCATATTCATGTTCTGGTAGGTTTGTTGGATCACTGATGAAATTGTGTGTCCACTCATGTAGCCATCTTGCCATCCATTCTGGATTCTTGCCTGCAATGCTTGCTGCTTGCTTGGATGCTGCAATCCATCCTTGGTATCCATTAAAGCGATAAATGTGGAGGAAGTTACCCATTAGCTCAAGGCATGTGCGAAGTGTGTAATCAAAGCCTGGGTCCATATAGCCATCACCTGTCTTCCTTTCTGGTTGCAGAATTTGCTTAAGATCTGAAATTCGTAGGTTGACAAGGTCAGGATCTGGTGGTGGTATAAATAGTTGTGATGGAGTCCACTTTGGGATTGTTTCAACATTGTCCTGAACAATGTCAGGAATGTCACCCAGGTTATCCTCCTCTCACTCTGGCCCATTAACTTGGGTAACCATAGGTATGTCATCTTCTTCCCTATCTGTGGTAACCAATGTTATACTCCCTTGATCTGAATCTGAATCTATTTTGACTTTCTTGAGAGCAGGTGGCTGCTTTGATGACATGCCACCAAGAAGGACATGTATATCACCAAAACCTCTATCCCGCATTTTTGCTGTCCAGTCCCGTGGCTTCTTTTTATTGTGCTGTTGTGTCCATATGGATTGGACTGTGCCTTTTTTCTTGTATGGTCCCCGTTGCTTAGTTTTGTCACTGTTTTGCAATCCAAACAATTTTCCCAATTGTTTTTTCCCTTTTGCAAGCCACTTCTCAAGGCCATTGAGGTCATGCACTGGGACATCATTGTCCACAGACAGCAGAGACAAAGTGGATGCTGATGAATTTTGGCTTTGTGAGAGATCTCCACTGAATAAAAGGCTTTGGGCTTCCTCCCTATCTGAATCAGGTTGTGCAATTTTCTGCTTCTGTAGGGAAATTCTTATCAACAATTCATCCTGAACAGATTAAAAGGTCAAACCTTGATGGCATGGGTCCCAAGGTTAGACACTGTCTGGCTTCTCTTGAGTTTAGGCATGTTCTAGTAGATTTTTGACAGCAACAGACACCCCAGACTGTCACTATTACCGGTGGGAATGACTTTCTATATATGGAATATTTCCCTATATAGGTGATTACGTCAGTGCAAAAATTTTGTGAGCAAAAAAATTTTGACAGTGTCAGACTGCTTGAACAATGTGATTATGAATTTTGGGAAGATGTTTGAAAGTTTGTCATACTACATTTGCAATAGTGATTTTTTTCAAAAAGTAAAACCAACACTTTGTACATATAGTTCTATGCTATTGATCTGTGGTTTTAGAATAATTTTTTTGTCGATGTTGCCAGATCCTTGTGCAAAATGGTGGATGTCACGCTTGAGTCACGTGATGTAGCGGAAACCGTTTGTCTTCTACCTTATATGAATCACATCAGCGTAGTTGTTTTCCTCCCTATTAGCTCAAAATCAAGCATAGAATCCTATTGATGCTTCTTTAAGGTAGATGTGAATTCTGGTCTCTGGAATAGGATAAGACTTCGTCTGTTCAGAGCACCAGCAGGGTGTAATTTGTGAAGATCACCTTTTTGCAGACCAGACTGCAGTTGTCCTTAGAATCACAGTTTCAACCTCTGCAGAGCAATTAATATTTGAATGATAATGACAATAGTTCCCTGTCAGGTTTGCCTTTGTGGATAACCACCAACAAGTCATGAGGGCAATCTCCGGGAACAGTGAATAGACCTGCAATATCCAACACTGTCTCATGTTTATGTGGCAGTGTCAAGGGGGACAGATTGGAGAAGAGTACATGTTTTGTTGAAAGAAAGATCCAGGACAGGTAATATTGTATATAAGCTTAAAAGCTAGTGTGAATGGAATTTTTTGAATATAGCATATATTTTCCTCTCACGGATAAATATGAATCAAGTAACGAGACAGCAGTTTATGAGGGCATCAGCAGGCTTGGGGCGTGACGCAAACTGATTGACCGATTCTTAAATTTTAAGGCTTACATACCTACCTACCTATATGTGCTCACCGCTCTCACCACCCCTATGCTCCGAATCCCCATAATTTCACGTGTACAAGAGTTGATGGACAATTCTTACCTGTTGGCAGGCTGACTGATTTCTGCAGAGTCCCATAAGGTCAAGGGCTCTGACGAGTTTCTGTTCACGTGCTACGTGAATCTTGCTCAAAATACGACGCCGGTTCGATGCATGGGAACTTCCAATCATATGCTCTCGCCCCTAGTGAGCATGGTGGCACTGGAAATCGCCACGCCATCAAGTCTATTTATTCTTAGGCTGTTTCCCTAATGGTATGCCTAGAAAAAGAAGGTCCTGCAAACGTTTGATATCCCCAGCACCTCGTGATTAATCCAAACGACCCAATCAACCTCGTCAGACACATGCAGCCTGGGTGCGAGTTGGGTACCCCCTATATAAGACATGGGAAAACTTGTCGCCCTCCAGCTCCAGTCAACTAGTTGTAATGCTCTTCTTGGTGTTCCCCTTTGGCTTTGTGTCGTTCGCTTCAGCCGTTGTTCTACCTCGTCAAAGCGCTGTTACTTCCCTGTCTTCCTCACAGATCAATGCATTCACACCCTACACCTTCTTCGCAAGTGCAGCTTATTGCAACCCGAGCACAACAATCAATTGGTCCTGTGGAGGTAAACTCCTCTATCTTTAATACCTTGACGGATGTAATGATGTATGAGTAGCAAGTTGCAGTGCCAATCCAGGTTTCATCCCTGTCGCTACTGGCGGAGATGGTTCATTAACGCAATTCTGTAAGTCCAATTCCCCGCATTTCTCCAGCGTTCTCACTACGTACAGGGTACGTTGGCTTCGACCCGGTTCTAAATACAGTTGTTGTGGGACATCAAGGCACGGATCCGACCAAGATGTGCGATTTTGGACAGCTTGCACTCGTTATTCCAGTATGACTTTTTTTTTACAGTCTCGCCGACCTAACGGACGCCGAATTTTTCCTCACGGATCTGGACCAGACTATGTTCCCTGGAACCTCCGGGTTACAGGTACACAATGGTTTTAGAGATTCCCAAGCTAGGTACACATCAAATGTGTGGAAGGACTACATAGTGAAAGGCTCATAAATGCAAAAGATCTGCCCCAGACGTTCTCGCTGCGACTCATCAAGCACTCTTAACTCACGGGACAAATAGTGTGACAATTGTCGGCCACTCACTCGGAGCTGCTATTGCTTTGATAGACGCGGTTTACCTCCCATTACAACTTCCGTCAACCACTACGTTCAAGTTCGTAGGATATTCCATGCCACGCGTTGGAAACTCAGCCTTCGCCGCTTATCTGGATAGTAAGTTTTCCTATCAGCAAATGACGATAATTGAAAACTCTATTTTTCAGCGCATTTTCCTGATTTGATACACATCAATAACAAGGAGGATGTAGTCCCGATTTTACCAGGTTCGTCATTTGGCCATCGGTTTACTCCCAATAGGTCTACTCATGCCATGGACGAAAGGTGAATTTCTAGGATTCCAGCATCCTCATGGCGAGATTCATATTAATGACTCTGGAGTGTGGGATGCATGCGCTGGTGAGAAATAGACCTACTAGAAATTATTGCTTGTTTTCATGTATCACGTAGGTGACGACAATACCTCCAATTCATGTTCTACTGGAGATGTCCCCACCATTTTCGAGGGTAATATAAATGATCACAATGGCCCTTTTAATGGCATAGTGATGGGCCAAGGCTGTTAGCAACAATACCATGTCTTCGAGTGGTTGGGGACAAGACCGATATATATACCTTTTGTCAATTTATGAAGTGTCGGACTTTGAATTCAGGCCAACATCATCGAAGTTCGTTTTGAATATATCAGAATGATTTCCAGTCGTATGAGGTGGCATGAAGGTTTCCTTTTTTTTCTTGGGAGGCCATCATAAGGTTTCCGAACAGACTGGGGGTTCGTATGACTACAAAAAGTGGCAGATTCCTCGATGGCAGAAATGATACAACGGTCGCTTTCGTTCTCTTGAGCCAGCTTGTGGGCCAGCATGTTGTTCAGGGATCTATGAAAGAATAAATGTATTGTGCATAAAAAGTGGCTATGATCCATTTCTGTGCTTCGGGGTACCTATTAGTGAATATATCTTGAGGGATCATGGTCGGAGTTTCAAGGGCAAGGGCTGTTTTGCACCACACCTCCATCACCTTCCTCTGTGGCATTTCTTTCTTCATCATAAATCCAAATTTCACGTCTTTGAATTCTGCAACTGGAGTCATATTACATAAATTCCATTTGATAACTTGTACCCAGACAGGCTTTTCGTAGATTTACCACCGCTTCTTCCTAGCCAAATTCAAGCATGGAATATAGTCTACCCAATGGAGAAAAAGTCAAAATCAATGGTAGCCAGGTTTTATTTCTTTTCTTCTTCTACTGAATCTTTTATCTTTCAGACCACGTCTACTGCTCTCCGACCTGGACTGTACGTGATGGAACGCCATATTCCATTGCTCGGATTATGGAGTTTTTGACTGCTGAAGGCACCACTAGAGGATTAAGGGCTAAAGGCAAAGAATCGTTCACTCGTGTCCGCCTCGCATGGTACTATCGTCCAAGCGATGTCAGCGATCGGCAGGTCACCGACTCACGTCTTCTTCTCTGCGCTATATATTCCGAAGTCATACCCATCACTCAGCTTCGGGCCAAGTGTTATGTCAAACATAAAGACAGAATTTCTGACATCATTGTCTGGAAAAGGCGTCCGGATCGTTTCTATTACAATAAACTCTTTGATCCATTCATTAAAAAGGAATTTGAGGTGATTTTAACATCCGAGATACGCAATCGTAAGTGCTATTGATTGTATAATCCCAAGTAACTACCTCTGAACTATTATTACCTGATTAGTTCCGCACCAAATCAAAGAAGTTCTTTCGTCTCGCTATGATATGATTGTCACAGAGAAGGAATGTGTAGCAGAATTAGTCGATTCTCTGCGCTTGTGTGACACTTGTGGAACATGGTGTCCAAGGTTGATATCTATTCACATTATTCTCCGGAGCTCCGACTGACATTACCTCTGTTATACCTTTCGTTGGTTTTTACACATGCACCATCCTCTAATCCACTAGCTCTGATTCTGTGCAGTGTGATGGCTGCAAGTCTCACTTCCATATGGCTTGTGTACAGCCACCACTTGTCGCGAAACCTGCCAGGGGTTACGGATGGTCATGTGCTCGCTGCGCTCACAAGGATGATGACGACGATGGCAGTCGTCTTACTCTCTCAAATTCCTTCACGACAAAGCCAAAACAAACTGCTGGCCCAGCTCCGAGACCCAGAGGTAGACCGAAAGGTTCCCGTAATAACACATCTTCTCCTACAAAACCACACCATGAGGAAACGGAAGATAAATATTACAAAATGTGGCCCTTCCGGTACTTTGGGTATGTCCGAAGTCATCACAATACCACGATTTGACACTCAACTTACAGCCAATACACCGTGGCTGAGGACACACTTGGTAAAAGACAGCTGGTACTGATTCTCTACTCTGACGAGTGTACGAACTTTTTCAGATCCTGAAGATATCATATTCCCTCGTGCTAATACACGTGTTGGGATTAAATTTCAGACGTCTGTACCCGCCTCAGGAAGCCCTCTGCCAGCCCCAGGTATGTACCTAGTCTTATTTCTTAGGTTGCTCGGCCCAAATTTCAAGACCATAGGACCAGATATTCCAGAGAGAGGCACAGACGAAACTATTGAAATTCTCAGCTGTATTTGTAGAATGTCAGATAAAGAAGGTTAATCACTTTTTAAATTCAACTATGTCGCCTGCTGATTACATATGATAGTCGCAGAAGGTTAGTACTACTGGCACAGTTAATGACGTCAAAGCTCATTCGACTAGTCAAAGAATATCAGGTAGCACTGGCCACAAGAAAGGAGCTTTTATCCAAGCTGGACTGGGTAGCCGAGTGCGTCCGCCGCTTTTCTGTCGCATATCTACAAAAAGAGTCTCCTTCTACGGTAAATATGAAGAGCCCATTTCGGATACCTAAGGCAAATTTCTTCCATTATATATTGTTATGATATTTTCGCCTTACATACTGAACGCCAGTGGAAGAAGGAAGAGATACGTTTTGGGGACAAAGAATGGAATGACGATGAAATCAGATTATTTGAGAGTGCTATCTCGGAATTTGGCCCGGAGCTAAGGTCGGTGCGTGACCAGGTTACCACGAGGACTTTGCCAGAGGTTGTCCGCTTCTTTACTCTCTGGAAAACGTAGGTGACTTTTCTAGCTCTTATGCGTATACCTGATGTTTTCATTTAGCACCCACCTGCGAGAAGAGAACCGACGAATTTTGGAAGCGAGGAAGGGTGGTCAAAAAGGACCGGCTGCCCAGACCAAATCTGTGTCTCGACCGCCCTCTACAGGTCCTTCCGAGGAGGAGAAGTCTGTTGTCAATGTCAAAATTGATGGGCGCAACTCTGCAACGTATTCTACATGCGCTGCTTGTAGAACTCGACAGTCTGATGTATGGTGGAAAGCTCCCAAAGGTCTAATCACTGCTGTGCTATGCAGCGAATGCGGGATACATTGGAGGAAGTATGGTGATTTAAACCTGAAGACTCCGAAAGAGGATTCTCTTCCCTCTGCGAAACAGCGTATGGTTATGGCTGAAAAGAGAGAAGGGACACCCCTCACAGGCCCTGGAGCTAAGCGGATGAAGGTATGTGACAAATTTTACTATCATATATCAGCAGTTGTAGATAGTTTCCTCTGCAGATCACTACGGGCCCCATCCCACCACAGCCGCCCTTGATAAAGCATGTCACCTGTCAGTGTTGCAGAAAGTCAGGTCCATTAGGCAAAGTCATCAAATGCATACAGTGTTCTGTTGGGGTTCATGCAGGTCTGATTTCTTCAGTAATCTGTTATTCTTTCACCGACTTTCTGATCAGGGGTCTGCGGCGCTGTAGCTAACGCGTCGGTCATGGATTCGGTTGAGGCTGAAAGTTGGCTTTGCGAAATGTGTCAGAATGAGTCATCATTAGAAGCATCTCTGGTACGTATTGAGTATAATCGACTGATGCCATCTACATCAATGTTAGGATGATTCACAGATTTCGGATTGTGTTTTATGCCCTCGCAGACCCAAAGAGGATCGTAAAAAGCCGAGTCCTGCTCCCAATGACGAGATAGATTTAGGGTTCCTTAGGGTTCGCAAGCCTACAGAAGGACAAGGCTGGGTCCATATTCTTTGTTCTTTGTTTGCCCCTGAGGTGGTCTATACGGATGCTGCCCGTCTTCGGCTTGTCGAGGGAATTAGTAGCATCAGTCAATCGCGGTGGGAGACGGTAAGTCCTCTGGTATACACCACAGTTAGTCGTACTCAGCACCATTTCTAGCTTTGTATCATATGTCGTCGCTCAGGAGGTGCCTGCGTCAAATGTGCTATTTGTGTCGCCGAGTATCATCCTGCCTGTGCATGGAAAACTGGATGCAAGGTTGCGTTTGAAATGCAAGGGGTAGGTTCCTATCGTCACTGTTTTTGCTCGATGTCACTTCTTCCCGTAGGTCAAAGCTAGCAAACGAGATACTACGTTGCAAATCGAATTCAAACGTGACAATGGAGCAATGACTCCGGTGATATTTTGCAGGACTCATAGTTTAGACGGACGCAAACTGCACGAGTTCTGCGATCTCAACGAGCGAGGCGAAGTAAGTACTGGCAAAACGGTTATGTCTCTATGCATATAAAATCATTGCGCAGACTGCCTTGCAAGTTTATACCAAGAATTACAAGCAGGTGGTACTGGACAATTCTTACGGATTACTCCGGAAAGCTCGACGACTAGATGCAATCATAGCAGGGGAGTTAGAAAAAGCGGGTCGAACTGTGGATTCGCCGACGTCCGAAATCCGATGCATTAAATGCCATACCGAACACTCACCGTTTTTTCACACTATCGACATCAAGGAGCAACCTGACACACAGGGACAGGTCTATGAATGTCACGCTTGTTACTTTAAAGGCAAGATGCAACTCGAGGAACAACCACCAGGACCGACCGCCTCAGAGTCATTGACAGCATCGGTCACAGTAGGCGCATGACTATGATATAATTCAGGCAGATATGTATTACTTGTTTAGTTTTCATCCACTCCATCCAAATACAAGATCCATGTGATATGGTGCTTTCGCCTTAGTACAGCATGAAATACGTTGCAATTATAAAAATGGGGACCACAGTCAGATTATGGTGACTTTACTCTTTTGTAATATAAAACGTATGCTGGACGTGCCTGAATCCTCGGTCAGTAAGAAGTGGAACAAGTAGGGGAAGATGCGCACAACTATCTCTCGGCTCTCTGCATTCGTCACTCGGCTGTCATCGCAGTACAACCAGCCGCCACGAGAAGATACGAAGGCAGTATCTGGAGCACAATCATGAATAAGATTTCAAGTTCAAGAGGGGTGAACATACAATGTCCGCTGCTCAGGCTCCCGAAATGATTCGTCACTCCGTACAGGTCATATCGATATGGTGGAAGTTGTGAGCGGGGATCATCGGATGATGTGATACCGTTCACGCGCGCATTCTCCGAACCAGGGGGGAGTGGAGGTGGCAGATAATTGGTCAGATCTAAGCTCTTGAGTGGAAAATCGACCAAGGTCTCGAGTTTGTCCGTGAAAGGCCCTTTGAAGGAGAACCGCTTGAGATGGATCATGAGGACAGGTGGTAAGCGGGAAAGGGACAACTGCTTTGTCGCCTTTCGCAAGGTTTTGCAATTAGGGCAATTCCACGCCTCTGACTTCTCGAGAACTTCCTCTTTAACAAAAGCGTCTAGACATTGATATAATGTAGTTTTTGTAGAACGTCCGCTGGGGAGTGGCAGCGACAGATACATAAATGGGTTATAAGTCGTCGACGTCTGAATGGAAGGTCTAAGTAAAAGGTATGAAGTGAGAGTAATTCGTCACCTTTCTACAAGTCAAACACTGTAGTCGATTGCGGAATTGACCTTGGAAATAATCCACGACGATACTGTTGTTACGCATGCGGTATATGGTCCATTCGTTTTCGCTTGCAATCTGCTGGGGTAAGGTTTCAAGTAGCGCTTCGCGATCCGGATTTGTCTCTATCGGTGGTTTTTGAGGTGCGCGGTTTAAATCTTCATGAAGTCCGTCAAGAAGGAACGAAAGAAACTCCTGCGAGTCATGCTGGTCTGATCCTCCAAATTGTGGCGCGAAAATACAGACAGATTTCTAGATATCTTAATCAGCCATGTAAAGAAGATAGTTTGGGAAAACGTACTCGGAATGAATATGGTGCTAAGTAAGGCAGATCACCGTGCCATATTTCATGCAGCAAAGATGCGAAAGCCTTAGCCATATTGCCCTTCGAACCTAACGGGTTTGATATATTTACAGCATTCTTCCAGCGACCGTCTATGATGGATAGACCATCAATAGTCTCCTAAGGACTACCAAATAACTACTTACCTGTAAAGAACCGGGCGAATGGCACAGTCGCACTGAGACACTGGATCGTTGAATTCATGTAACATGTGTTACCCAAATTTTTCAGCCCTGATGTGCCAATCTGTACATCACTCCAATAAGTCACAGGATAATCTGATTGAATTGTTGGGGCCAGTGGGCCCGATAAAGAGAAGGATTGCCCATGTTTAGCTGGCCGAGGACGCTGGTCGTGTCGCTCGAGGACAGACGACGCTGCGACGGGGGGTGGACGCAAGATATGTTGTGAAGATAGATCAGGATAATCGATGGACGGTCGTGTCACACCCGAGTAGGCCTGATGCGCTTGCTCAACGTAGTCGCTTCTTCGTCGGGACAACGGGGATGGGTTGATAGATGCCAGCGGTGGAGGTGAAACGATGCCATCATTAGTAGATGTACGGAAGCTGCTAATGGATGTAAGTGACGTGGAGGAAGAGGAACCCGGGAAGGATGAGTTTGGATATGGTGAAGCTCCAGAAATCATTGCAGATGGATATTGGATTGAACCATTGCGTTGGGTCTGTGACATGCCTGACTGTTGACTCTGCGACAAGCCCAAAGTAGACTGTGGCATGTGCTGTCCTGTGATCTATAAAAATAAACTATTACAGGTGTGCGGCAAATGTAAGCCATATGCATACATTATCTGCCAGTGTCCGACTAAACATTCCAGATACTTGATTTGAGGACGGCGGTCTTGTTAAAGCGGGTCTGCGGGTCAAGCGTCGAGTCGATTCGTTATCAAGATACTCGTGGGCTTGCGAAGGGGGACTAAGAGAAGATCAACCATCGTTCATCTAATCCAAAACAGGTCCAACAAACCTTGCAGGGGTCTGGGTAGAGTAATATGTTCTTGAACGTTCCCTTGGGACAGGAACAATAGAATCTTGTGTCCCTGCTCTGGGTCGACTGCTAGGAACCCACCTGGCATGAGGGTCTGATGGGGCACTTGCATTTGAGACTTCTGGAACGACGGGACTTGTGGTTGAAGTGGGCTCGGGAGGAATGTCCTTGCCGCCATTGACCACTACAGTATCACCCCCTGCTGTTGTACCTCTCACTACACCCTGGTCACCAATTTCGCGTTTCCAAGCCTCAAGGCCGCCCACAAGGAGCACGGGTGGGCGCTTTAGACTATGGACATACTCCGTTTCAAAGATCGCGCGTACAAGATTAGAAGTTGGAGGGGTGAGTGCTGTCGACACCGCATCGTACATAACCACTAAGTCAAATTTTGCACGGTTCACAAAAAGCGCGCGTTCTGATGACGGCGAGACGACGAGCGCGGACTCAATGGTGGCGGAAGTCGTCCTAATTTAGTAGACGTGGTCAAAATTATATATAATAGAGAATCACCATACAAAGTGAAATGAACACGCACTTGTCACGTGTCAGAATACTCGGCTCGAGACAAACAACTTCATCGCCTGAAATACGTTCCTCGTCAAATTCAGCACGCGTCCGTATATCCATAAGTAATATCTTGAGGCCCGGGCGAGTTCTATATTCTTTAAGAGTGTGAGGGTGAATGGTACTTGTCACAGGTAAGTCAATCTTGGACCCTGATCCATTAACCTGGTAATTAGCTCCATTACCATCCACATTTCTCACCGGCGTTTTTGTAACAAAACTTGGATTAGGGGATAAAGAAAAAATCGTGGGTGCTGTGGGTATTTGTGGGAGTTCGCGGTATGGCTTCGTTGCTGGGGAACGCTGAGATGGGGAAGTCGGCTGGCTAACTCCGGTGCTGGTCGGTGGAATGGGGGTGCTCGCGGGACGTTGGTGTGGCTGGCCTCTGTCGGCAATTGATGGTGATGGGCGTGAGGATATTGAATGTGGAGATGGAGCAGCAGCAGCAGCAAATATTGTTGCACCATTACTGTGTTGACTAGAGCTAGGGCTTGGAGGTCTACGCAAGTCTCGTGCGGAGGAAGGAGGGGGGGGAAGGGATCCACGACCAGGTATTGTAGTTGGCACAGAGGGGAATGCAGGTGTCAAATGACGTTCCGTAGGTACGGAGGGAAAGGCATCGAGACGCTCGTTTAGTTCGTCAATCGAAGGAAAAGCGTGCGCAAACTCAGACTCCGTGCGTGCCAGATGGGCAGCCTGCCTGGACGAAGCAGACAGAGGGCTAGACGTAGAGGCAGATGGAGCAAAATCAAATGTGCGTGGAGAAGATCCCGTCGACGACGTAGGAGATGGAGGTCCTAAAGACGCAGTCGACACGAACGTATGAGGGGAGGAAAGCGTTGAAGGAGATAATGGGGGAGACGACATGACGTGAGAAGGAGAGAGGGGGGGTACTGGCGGAGGTGAAGAGAGACCGGAGGTACTTGCTAAAGGCGACTTTGGTACTATAGGTGGTGGACGTGATGTGGCGCGAGGCGAGTTAGGGACTGTGGCGCTAAAGTCCCGAGAAAATCGTTTGGTAACGCCGACTGAGAGACCATGGTCCTGAAGAGAACGCATACGATCAGCAATGGAGCCACCGGACTTCTTGTTGGGACCATCTGCAGAGTCTGCAACTCGACGCGCGTCACCGTTTTCGCTGCTGAAATCTTAGCGAAATCACCGGGGAAATGAACAAGAGAATACCTTGGTTGATGGTTCTGTTCAAGATCCTTCAGTCTCGCTTCCAACTTATGTGTACGAGGTAAAACGATGTTTATGAAGTGCTGCGTTGATTGTTAGTGTATCGTCCGGTTTCACAATACGAGAGGGTATTCACTGTGTTGAAGTCCTTAAACTCCTTCCAGAATGTCCCCCTTTTATTGGGGTCAAGAGACTGGGCTCGGTACTCTGAGGAGTCATATATCATCTGGAGTAAGCTTGAATAGGGCAACGTGGTAAGGTTGCTGTGTACCTGCATGGTAGTTAACTGACCTGGAAGCCATAATATAGGCACGGAGTGCGCTCTTCAAGTCACCTGTACCCTCCTGTAAGCTCGCGGTAGCGGACTGCTCTTTCGCAGCTTTTAGCAGGCTTGGAAGGGATGCACCCTTAATACGCTGAACATTGCTCTTCGCCTGATCCTTTATTTCGGAAACAGACATGGTGTCTGTGGAGACGGAGGGCGACGGAACGCCATTTGTCAATGCGGGTGGCATTCTTTCTGATGCTGAGGAAGAGGTGGAGGTCATTGTAACAGCGACCATGCTCTATCCGCAGGTCTGGTGGCAATAATAGTGAACGTCCGACTGCGCTGAGCGCTACAACCACCCATGTGTGCTGACACATCGTGAGCCGCCGAAAACAAACGCATGAGTCGATGACTCATCGACTTGCAAAGGATTCTAGTTCATGGCCTCTGAAGAATTTCACATCCCAGATGGTTTTCAACTCCTGCAGGTCACTTGTGCCATTACAGTAGAGTCTTTTTGCAGTCAGCTTGTGTTGAACTTCAGTTTTTTTACATCCCACTACCGCTATCTGGGAGCATCCGCTTAACTACCCTAGTAGCGAAAATTCAACAAAAAGCGGACTGAAAATAGTCGAGTCACTTGTCGATGCTGTTGGCCGGATTTTTACAGTCTTCAAATCATCATGGCCTCGTCATCGAGTCTGCACCCGTATCGTACTAGAGATACAATTGCTTGTTACTTCAGAGAGCATAGCTTCATTCGACCATCCATCAGAACCTCGGAAACGAGTGATCTATTCGATCAACAACTTATAGTACTTCAAAGATACATCTGTCTCCACTCTACTTATCTCTCTTCCAACCATGGGACCGTATATGCCTCTAGCATTGGCTCGCTTCTCTTTGCTGAATATAACGCTTTTTCTACTGCAATCATCGTATCTCGTCTTCCGCGTTCTTCTTTCTAGCTCCAGAAAGAGATCCTTTGCCACGAGGACACACGTCATGATATTTCCAGATGGTCGTATGTCTCTCAACACTGCAACATTGTGTCTCTAGCATGATCCTAGACAGTGTAAAAGGACTAAAAATGCTCAAAAGAGCACTTTGGGCGGCGTACAACAGTTCCTTGCGCGAATTTTCACCAAGTGAGTTATTCTTTCACCGACAATAAAATCTCGGACACAGAGCCAGGAATACTGTACATTTTTGGAGTGGCTAAGAGGCTTGGAACATATAGTAATTTAAGCGACAGAATCAGCTACACTCTCATTCTAATTTATAATTGTGATGATTTCTAACAGATGACCTGCTTTAAAAATCCGTTTCGACGAGGTTCATGCCTGGTTGGAAATGCATACCGCGAAAGCGAAAAGGCGTAAACAAGGGCAAGTACTGCCCACATTGGTAAGTCACTATTTAATGGCTCCATCTCACGAGTCTACCTAATAAACAAGATCACTCTTATCCATCTTGACCTCGTAATAAAGCAACAGCATAATCACTAATGCGGACGACTTCCATGATGTTCCTCTCCCCCTTGTTCACACTTAGCCAGCCATATTGATAATGTCTATGTAGGAAGTCATGTTGTGCTAGAGTTGTTGATTTATGTAATGTTGAAATAACTGTATATTGTCCCACTTTTTTGTTGAACTTGTGAATGGGGATTCACTGAGCACATGCTATTAGCCTACCTAAGTACAGACAAGCTATGGGATTGTAAGCTTAGTCTGTTTATGTAGAGAGAAGAATATGCATGTCAGTGAATGCGGAGTTCACTGAGGTGTCTGTAACTACATGTCCATCTATATATACAGCCTCGGTCATTCAATGCCTTCAGATACCCGGCTCTGCTGCGGTCCTGCGCGTTCAACACTTGCTTATACATTTTCCAACAGTTTTATGCTATCCGTATATACTACTACTTCCCTTTCCTGCACCATCTACCTTGTTCTAGATTGTGCTAGACTCTTTGACATTCTGGTGCTTTCTCATAATCCAACCCTTTTGCTGCTGTGTACTGAGTGCCCATGCGCCAATGCAAATTCCCCAGCCACCGTGTACTAACCCCCTGTTTGTGTGTTTCATTGTGGCATGATAAGTTGCATTGTGGAAGATGGTAATAGCACTGAGATTATCAGATTTGATAGATGTTGGTTGTCTATTTGAGGCCCAAATTCTCAGGGCTTGTTGAAACCAAATAATTTGCTTCATTCCCTCAGTTAATGCCATGTATCTGGATTTGGTGATAGAAAGTGCTACAGTCTGTTGTTTCTTGAGCTCCATGTAATAGACCTCCTCCTATTAGGGACCATTCCCTTCACCTGAGTTTGTGATGTATATCTGATTGTTAGATTTGGTAGGAGCACTGGTTCTGTTTTGTATCCCTATTAGGTAGGAGTGGTAGTTTATATAATGTTGAGGACACTTTGGTTGTATAGGTAGAGAATGGCACAGATCACCCACAGGTCAAATGTGGGTGACCCTGTTGAGGTGAAAAGAATGACCAGACTGGGGTTTGAACCCAGGGCTTGCAAGTCGAGGTATTCCAGGTGGAGATTATTTGAGAGTGCAGTGGTGAGCTTCTCAATTCCCTCAGGTTGGATTCCATTCTGAGCTTGCCTGACCTTAACAAGGCCACCATGTGCAGCAAAAGCCTCTGCCTATACTGGCACACAGCCATTCTTGAACCAGTTTCTGCCACAGACAACGACATGTAAGTTGGAAGGTTTGCCTTCACTGTGACTCAATCACACCAATTCTAAGAGGGCTTTGGCAGCAATGGTGCCTCCAGATATACCAAGTCCATTGTTATTCAATTCGAGGACTTGGGAAGGTTTGATTTTGAGTCAAGAAAGGAACCATAGGTTCCACAGATCGGCCACCAAACATGTTGTCAGAGAGGTTGAGCTTGATAAGGGTAGGACTATCATTGAGAGCGTCACATTGCAGAAATAGATTGGGGTATCTTGGAGATCAGTTGTCCAGTAAATGTTGAGGTGAAAAGAACGACCAGACTGGGGTTTGAACCCAGGGCTATAGCATATATAGCTATGGTGTTAACCACTTGTTAAGTCCGCGCGTCAGGCGCTTAGCTAGTACTTCCGAAGGGGCTTTCCAGGGTAGCGCGAGGGTCCGTAACGGGGCCGAAGGCCAAAAGCAGGATCAGACGGACTACGGATGGGGAACGGAGGTGCCGGGAATTCAGGGTAGGTTGCGGAATGGTTCAATCCGGTCGCTGAGGTGTTCGAGGTCGAAGGGACTTGGCTTCAACTTATGTGTTGCGCCCTCCTCAATCGTCTGTCCCTAATTTCGGAGAGGAGACGGAAGTTTACCGGAGTGAGTCAGAAACTAGGTGGACTAAGATGATATTCGTACTGGCGAACAGTCTAGTTTGTGAAGATCAAGCCTACACATGAGGCTTGATCGCGATACAGTTCAGTTTCATCACCTCAATTCACATATCTCTCTAGGACGCGAAGCTTGTTGGAGTAGCTATGCTGTGTGGATTGTCTGGTTCGGTGTGGCCTGACCGAGTGGGCGGTAAAACAAAAAGGCTTTTCATTTCCATTGTTTAGACACGGACTATAAGTAGTACATTTCGATTCCCTATCACTTCAGTCTTCCTTATCGTTGACTGAAGTGAGTACTTGTTCCACCCCATTATTTCTATGTTCAAAACTAACCTCTATTTGTTATTCAAGTTCCATCTGCGCTTAGGTACTTATCATAGTATGAAAATAGAGTCTTCCTTATCGTTGACTGAATTCCATCTGCGCTTAGTTTTAACAGGTTATGGGCCCTGGCCGTAACTAGATAATCAGCACAGACATACCTTGAACTTAACCTCTAATCAAGAGATA
>QLPG01016842.1:539-10780 GCA_003314385.1 Gomphus sp. MG54 | reverse complement strand
AAATCATGGGAATATTATCGCAGGTTCCTCATGATGTATGTGACTTCAATATGAAGTTGTGTCCTGATCTGGGAATGGTTGGAGGAGATATTGGAGTTTTGGTGGAGAATGTATATATAAATGACTCAATAATGCCTGGTTCTAACACGAACGTGCTGTACATGCACATGCCAACATGAACATGCAGTACATGGATGTGCTGACATGAACACGCTGACATAAACAAGCTGACATGAAAGCATCAACACGAACATGCTGTACACATATGCGCCGACTCAAATGCACCGACATGAATGTGCTGTACATGTACGTGCCAACTCAAACGCGCTGATATGGACGTGTTCTATGTGCATGTGTAAACGTGCTGTACGTGCACGTGTGAACATGCTGTATGCACATGTGCCAACATGAACACATTGTACATGTGCACATACAGCTCGTTGGTGTTGGCATGTGTGTGTCATATAGTGTGGCACGTACATGTCGTATGTACATATAGCATGTGCAGCTTGTGTGTGTCGTATGCATGTGCATGTCATACGTGCACATGTGGACAGAAGCAAGTGGCCGGTTAGGTGTTGTACGCATGTGCATGTATGTGTACATAGTTGATGCGCCGGGTTGGGCTGGGTCATGGGTGCTCTGGGCTTGACCCACACCCGTACCCAAGGGCATCTGACCTGGTGACATGTGCGGGTTGGCCGAACCCATGCTATTCCCTATCCACCAATAAACATCTAACAACCTTGTCCACTACTCCTGAGGGGCCTTAGGATGAGTCAGGGGACTGAGTCATCTCAGAGTATTTCCAGGTCACAGGCAACATATCTTCCACAATTTCTCCAGTATCCAATCCAAGGGTAGGGGTCTGGGTATACAGTGGTGTACTCTCATTTTGTGTTTAAGAGTGAGTCAAATAGAGTGGGTGGGATAATCAGAATGGGATAGTGCCCTGAACTCTGCCTCATATTCCACTCTACTCCTATCATGATATGCTGGTCTAGATGTCATTCCAAGGTATGGTTCTTGACTTTCTGGGAAATAGACTGCATCTCCTATCGCATATGATTGAGTGTAGATTGGATGGGATTGTCTTCTGAATGAGAAATATGCTAGAGGAAGTATGTGAAGATAATGATATATTAATGGTTCCACCTGGATGTGTATGTCCTGGACATTGTAGTGTTGGATAGGAATGAGCTCTGAAGAAGACATGATGACAAATTGGGAGTCTGAAGATTGGAGTGCTGAATAGAATGGTTGGCTGTGTGATGTAGCAACAGTGAAGGTGATATGGGATGGGAGTCTAATTTGTAACATGGTTGAGATCGATCGCTTTATGTCAACGCAGGCTTTTAGGTATTAATTACCTAGAGCAACTCTACACTGTTCAGCCCAACTCCACACTCACTTGCTTATTCATCATACGATCCTCAGCCCTCGAATTGTATGGCACCTTGTGTATCCATCTTGGCATCACATGCACCCATCAATATGCTCCACTCATTTATGTCAATCCCCATATGCTTTCAAATCCATTTTCACTTCAATTATGTTTAATATCCTTTTCATTACATTCTGCTCCACTTTCCTTATTTCACAATTCCATTCTATCTTGAATATCTGATCTGTTATTACATTCCTTATAGGGTAACTCCATTGGGAGTCGGGGTGACACATCACCCCTGTTATGGCCCATGCCACCAAACAAACCCACATTAAACCCCACAACCACCTGCACCATTTCCAGGATCTTTCCAATCGCTCAAAGTCTGAATAACCGATTTCCGGATGTCTGATACATATTCCAAGGTTCCACGTTTCCGAACCTCCAAAGACTCCGAAGTCAAGGTTCCGCTCCTTTGATAGACGACACGCAGGATCATCACGTACCTCACTCCTTGTTCTTCTTTTTATATTGCCCCTTGTACTCTCTTCCCCCCCTTGTCTTTACTCGGTAAAAGATAGTACAAGAACTAGATACATGTATATAAACCACCAGTTGACTGGACTATTTGCCAGTATGAATATCGACTTAATACTGTGTCGTAGTTTCCGATTAAGTTCCGGTAAACTTTCCAACTTTCCAAAATTAGGGACAGATGATCGAGGAGGGTGCAATACATAAGTTAAAGCCAAGTCCCTGCAACCTCGAACCACCTGTACCACCCTATACCTTGAACAGTCCCAAGACCCCTGGTGTTCCTGACTTCCATCGCTCCGATTCCGATCCTGATTCCGATCCTTTGCCCCCACCCTCAGAATATGAATTCCCCCTTCAGAAACCTTTTGGAACCCTCTGAAAACCCTTCCAGAAGTCTCCAGCTAAGCGCCGACATGTGGATTTAACAGTATATTCGTACTCACACTCCTGATCATCATTAAGCATGAGACCTATCACACGTTCACAAGCCATGCAGACAATCACTCAGGCATCTGCCTACCATGCATCCGTCCCCTGAGAACTGCCCATCCCCAGACCAGGTTTTCAGACGCCTCAGACCCCAGCTCATCCCCTGGAGCCTTCTTCCGACTCCAGATTTTTGGACGCAGATCAACACCTGCATTCGAATTTGACCAACCCATTCATCGTGAACCACCCCCCAGCGATTCAACAATCATCGCCATCAGATATGCGGTCCAGTTCAGGACCATTCACAGCAGCACCGTCAGACTCGTCGGTGCCCCCCTACGTACCACCACCCTTCACACCTCTGCCTGTGGCACCACCACCCATAGCACCACCACTCGTTGCATGGTTTGAGACCCAGATACCTTTGATGGATCCAATTCAAGAAAACTACAAGCCTTTCTAGTGCAATGTAGACTGAACTTCTGTGACTGCCCTGACGCCTTCAACACCGAGAGCGCCAAGGTAACCTACATACTGTCGTACCTGACCGGTACTGCCCTGGACTGGTTCGATCCAGCCCTGTCCACCCCTGACAAGCCAGACTGGCTCCATGACTATGAGGAGTTTGTGAACGAACTCAAAACCAACTTTGGCCCTCATGACCCAGAAGGAGAGGCCGAAGCAGACCTCAAGACCCTCCGCATGCGCGATAACCAGCGCATCACAAAATATGTAGTCAAATTCAATCAACTAGCCACCCGCATCCACTGGGGCAATGCTGCACTTCGTCGCCAGTTCTACAATGGACTCTCCGGCAGAATCAAGGACGAGATCTCTAGGGTAGGAAAGCCCTATTCCCTGCTCCAACTCCATCTCCTGTCCCAATCCATCGATGCCCGCTACTGGGAGCAATGATCGGAAATCACCAGAGAGCCCCCCTCTACCTGGAACTTCGACTGCCCCTACGACAGAGGGAGGACCCCCGTGACCACGTATTTGGCCCCTAACACGGGCAATAAGATAGCCAATGTAGACCAACCCATGACCCCATCCAGTGGCAGCAGGACTACCACGGATCTATCGTCCAAAATCGGAAAAGATGGAAAACTTACACCACAAGAATGGCAACACCGCTTCGAACAAAACCTCTGCCTCTTCTGCGGCAGATCGGGCCACTCAGCCAAGGAGTGCCCGAGATCCACCATCACAGTCACCAAAGGGCATGTAGCCTCCGTGACGGAAGAGGTTGAAGAAGAGTCTGAGATGTCAGATGCTTTGGAAACTGAGGAATAAGAAGTTAGGCCCCCGACTCCGGCACCAGTTGTTTATGTTGAACACCAACTATGCCTACGGATGTAAAACAAAACAACGCATCCAACCTTTTCAGGAATATGACCCCCCGTAACCAATCGTCGAAAGATTTTGACCCCTCTGCAGAAACACTCTGACCCTCCGAATCCAACCCCCCCAAACCCCATCAGAAATTTAGTTGCAAGGATCATGCTCACCCACTATGATCCATTGATCGACAGGGTATTGAGTACTACTCGTTTAGATCATCCTAACTGATTCTTGGCAATATGGAGCCAGCAGTCTTCACTCAGCACTCAAATACGACCCTCCGAAAACTCCGCTCAGGAAGAATCCTGATTACTGTGGATTCCTGTACCATCCCTTAGACTAACAGTACCATGTAGATTCTTTAGAACTAGACCCTTTCTTGTTAGAGTATTAATACGAACTAAAACTAATCAACAATTTCAACTGAGAGTCAAGCCTTGCAGGACATTCCCCAAATCCCGACAACACTACCTC
Organism: Gomphus sp. MG54; assembly: GCA_003314385.1. NCBI lineage: Eukaryota > Fungi > Basidiomycota > Agaricomycetes > Gomphales > Gomphaceae > Gomphus > Gomphus sp. MG54. The sequence continues at coordinate 6,612 of QLPG01016842.1, read as the reverse complement.
TGTCCAAAAGCGACAATCTGGTAGAATGAACGCTAAGACCTTCACAATCTCCATGACCGCCACAACCCCACTTCCTCAGTCATTGCCATAAAAAAGGACATGCGCCTCATCGGGATCAGAGGGATCTGGTCCACAAAAATAATTGATCCCCTGCTCCCCCCTGCTCGACTCCAACCCTGGGACTACTACATCAGAAACCAGCCCTGCCGCCAATGCCACAGCCTGCAGAGCCACCATTTCAGGAAGCGACTCTGCTGCCAGTGCCACAGCCCCTGAAACCACGTCTTCAGTAGGTTGTTCTGTCACAAGTGCCGAGTTCCCCGCATCACACACCAGGGCCACCTGCTCGGTAGAACACCCTGCCCTGGGCATCACATCCCCCGTGCAATGTGCAGAACCCGCTCCCCCAGAAGCCTATTTTCTCTTGGAAGCAACCCTCCCCACATCACGTATCATAATCAACCAACCTGCCACCACCCAACGAGCCCAGGAGGGTACACCACGTCTCCCCACACCTGTCTAAAGATTCCGACCATTGGTCTTGAGGGCGTTCGCCACCTCGGAGGCATCTGCTATCCTGTTCTGGACAATGACAAGGGCACAAATGCTGTCCCTAATTTCCCTCAGGAGGTCGTTGTTCATATCACCCCTGCTCTTTGGAAGAGGAGGGACCAGTACCTCGACCTTCATCTTTTTCAAAGAGGACACCTCTGGGACCTCTGTCTCCTCCTGCCTCCTCTTTCTCGTGGATGACCCTGTAACAACCAGCACTCCACCAACCACGCACTTCACCCGGCTCTTCTGACAGGGAATGCAAGTTTTGACCGACAAAGTCCACGTACAGAGGTCCTCACACTTGTGACATCTGTCACAAGGATCCGACCCCAGCAGAGGAGGGGCCCTCAGACTGGTGATCTGGTAAAGGTCAGGCCGATGTTCAATCAATGACCGCCGAGTGGATTCGAAGGGTCCGAGACCCACCTCCTTCCCAGCTGCCTGTGCATCCCGGGCAATCTGATTTTCGAAGGACTTTTGTGCCCCCAAAATTCGAGCCTCCCTCTCACGACGTCTCCAACGTGTCCTCTCCACATCCTGAGCAATGGTGCTCACCCCAACCAAGGGTGTGAAATAAATGTCCTCCTCACCCCCTGGATCGCCCTCAGGGGATGAGTAAGAGGACTCGGTATCTGAAGGATTACCACTGTCCGAAGACTCCTCGGACTCAGTGTCCTGATGTGGAGCTCCCCCATCATCAGAACCTGACAGCTCAGCAAAACCCCCTCAGGAGGGCAGATCCCCCAGATCCTCGTCCACCTGACTGGCCAAGAGAGCAGACTCTAGAGCCCAAGCATCATGCTCCAAGGCTCCTTCCTTCCCCTCCTCTCTTCCCCTCCAACCCACCCCCTTTGGTTTCTCCCTTCGGACTTCGCCCCTCAGATCCTTTCCGACATCCCAAGCAGCTTCCAACTTCCGTGCCCCCTCCACCCTCATCAAGTGAATCTCCTTCACACACTTGACCTTGTAAGCATGCACCTGTGCCAAAACCTCCGCTTTGATGTCCTATTCGAGTCCAGACATGGTTAGGGGCAGGAAGAAACTCAGGAAAGAAGAAAAACCTCCTTATATATGCATCGGACGGGCGCTTTCAGAAAAACACCCATTACATCCCAATACGCCTAAAAATAGTCCCACGCTCTTCTCCGCTCAATTCACGGCAAGATTAAGCTTAGGACCTTGAGGGCTTGGTCCTAGTAGAGGGATACTGTTATGGCCCATGCCACCAAACAAACCCACATTAAAACCCACAACCACCCACGCCATTTACGGGACCTTTCCGATCGCTCAAAGTCTGAATAACCGATTTCCAGATGTCCGATACATATTCCAAGGTTCTGCGTTTCCGAACCTCCGAAGACTCCGAAGTCAAGGTTCTGCCCCTTTGATAGACGACACGCAGGATCATCACGTACCTCACTCCTTATTCTTCTTTTTATATTGCCCCTTGTACTCTCTTCCCCCCCTTGTCTTTACTCGGTAAAAGATAGTACAAGAACTAGATACATGTATATAAACCACCAGTTGACTGGACTATTTGCCAGTACAAATATCGACTTAATACTGCATCGTAGTTTCCGATTAAGTTCTGGTAAACTTTCCAACTTTCCGAAATTAGGGACAGATGATCGAGGAGGGTGCAACACATAAGTTGAAGCCAAGTCCCTGCGACCTTGAACCACCCTTACCACCCTATACTGTGAACAGTCCCAAGACCCCCGGCATTCCCGACTTCCATCGCTCTGATTCCGATCCCGATTCCGATCCTTTGCCCCCACCCTTGGAATACAAATTCCCCCTTCAGAAACCTTTTGGAACCCTTCGAAAACCCTTCCAGAAGTCTCCAGCTAAGCGCCGACACGTGGATTTAACAACCCCTCAATGTTACGGAGGAGATCAAGATTGGCATGTAGTATTCTGTCCTTGCTTTTCACAATCCTCAGACTTTCTTATCTATTATAGGAATCATGTTGACTCCTGATAGATTTGAAAGTAGTATAAAGATCTTGTACATTCAGTAGTTCAGTCTTCAGTCAGATAATCGACCAAGATTCAGACCTAGTTCCTTTCCATTCATCTTAGACTTAATATCTGTCTCACTCTTATGAAATTAGGGATCGTGCAATCTGGTGGGTGTAACATACAAGTTGAAGCCAAGCCCTGCCCCAAACCTCGCCATTGTTTTAACCTTGGGAGATTATATAATATTACAACTACGTCATCTTTTCACATCGTAACAGTATTATCTGACTTCCACACTTGATCATACACTATCTTCACATATCATGACTATCATGAATATCCAATCAACTGTCTGTAATCTACCTTACATCATAGAAGTCTCGAATCAGTTGCAGGAGATTTCCAAACTTCGATGACTGTCAGAACAACTGTCAGGGGAACCCCCGTGTTCAAACCCTGACCGACGGCAGTTCTCCCGTACACCGCACCCGCCAGCCGAAAACCGTTCGACCTACTCACGGCAGTACCGAACATACCGCACGCCGAACCATCACTCCTGTTGGCGAGCACCCCCCAGAAGAGTCAGCTGCACCCCTTGGCCCCCTTTTCGTCATTCGTCCCCAGGGTCGGGACCCTGGCGGAACTTCCCGGTCGGCAAGGAGAAGGATGCCCGATAGAGCGCGGAGCGCCATAGAGACGATACTTATATACAGTAGTCAGTGGGCGAAGGGTTCCCTAGAGTTTTCTCTTTGGATCCCCCTTCGCCAGGTAGGCTAGCCCCCATGTATTAGGTACTATACTAAATCTTTGGATCCCCCTTCGCCAGTGCGCCGCCTTAGGGTAGAACGCCTGCTTAGGTTGCCCTTACAACAACCTTCAATTCACAAAGCTAGCCCATCAGGTGAAAATGCTCCTCCTGAACATGCGGACAATGACAATGAAGAACCACTTGATAATAATGACATTAACAAGGCAAATCCAACAAAATAAGTAGACTTTGAGTGTCCGTGACTATATATCCAAACTTTCAAACATCTTTACAAAATTCAAAATCACATTTTTAAGCACTCTGACACTGTCAAAAAAATTTTGGTCACAAAATTTTTGCACTGACATAAGCACCTATATAAGGAAATATTGCTTATATAGAAAGACATTCCCACAGGTCAGGTAGAGGACATATGATTCTACTAAGGTTACATGACTCAAGTGTCATATTCACCATTTTGCACAAGGATCTGGCAACATGCCAGATACTATTTTAGCCAAGTTGGACAAGGCTGATGTTATATAGTGTATCTCAATCATTATTTCCAAAACAAATTGCCATCCTCTGTAGCAGAATACAATTTTTTTCAATGATGAAAATTTTTGTGACTGTGACTGTGACTGTCACATCATGTGACCCTAGTGGAAACCAGTTGTCTTCTACCTTATCTTCCCTTGTTCTTAGTCACTAAGTGTCAGGCCTCGGTAATACTGAAGGTATGGTCAGGAACCGGCCAAGTCCTGTAGGCCAGCTGGGGTGGCTTGGCTTTAACATGCTCATGCCTTGCACCCTGCTTCCTGTGCATGCCACTGATGTGTGATGGAAGAGGTGCTCAAGAGGACACCAAGAGTGTCAGCCTGAGTGGGGGACTTCTGAACAGAGGGAGGAGAGCAGGAAAGCATAAACCTAGTGTTAAGTCCGCATGTCAGGCGCTAGCTAGTGCTTCCGAAGGGGTTATCCGGGTTAGCGTGAAGGTCCATAATGGGGCCGAGGACCGAGGCGGAAGTCAGACGGACTACGGACGGGGACGGAGGCGCCGGGAACTTAGGGTAGGTCGCGGAATAGTTCAATCCGGTCACTGGGGTGTTTGAGGTCGAAGGGACTTGGCTTCAACTTATGTGTTGCGCCCTCCTCGATTGTCTGTCCCTAATTTCGGAAAGGAGGCAGGAGTTTACCGGAAATGAATCGGAAACTGGTGGGAGACTAAATCGATATTCGTACTAGCGAACAGTCTAGTCGACTGGAAGACTATATACATGTGACTATCCTTGTACTATCTTTGACGGTCATAAAACAAGGGGAAAAGGGAGTACAAGGGGTCAATATAAGGGAGAACAAGGGAGTGAGGTACGCGATAGTCCTGCACGTCAGTTATCAATCATAACGGAACCTTGATTTTCGGAGTCTTCGGAGGGTCGGATTCGCAGTCTACGGAGGGTCGGATTCACAGTCTACGGAGGGTCGGAATCGCGGGACCTCGGAATGTATTTCGGACATTCGGAAATCGGTTGTTCGGGCTTGGGTCGATCGGAAAGGTCCTGGAAATGGTGTGGGTGGTTGTGGGGTTTAATGTGGGTTTGTTTGGCTGAATGGGCCATAACACCTAGTTGATACTGTCAAGTACACGTACTGAGATCCCGGTAATTTGGCAGTGCCAACTGAGCAGTCATCCTATGTCCACATACAAGTGTCCATGCCACATACACATCACTTGGTATGCTGGTCTCGGCTCAGCACATCCACCACCTACATTCCTTGTCCTTACCCCTTACATACTTTATGCCATTTACCATCTATTAATCCTACCACACCTACTCCTCATTTCTCGATCCGCCTCATCTCAGGACTTCCTGTCCTTGTTTTATCCTCAGCCACAACCATTGTTTTATAGTCGAGCACTCCCTATTGTCCTATCCTTGGCCATTGTTATGGCCCGTACTCTCACTAAACCCATACCAACCCCCACAACCACCCACACCTTTTCCGGGACTTTTCCAATTGCTCAAAAACTAAATAACCGATTTCCAGATGTCCGATATATATTCTGAGGTTCCGCATTTCCGAACCTCCGAAGACTCCGAAGTCAAGGTTCTGATACTTTGATAACTGACGCGCAGGACCATCGTGTACCTTACTTCCTTGTTCTTCTTTCCTATTGACCCCTTGTACTCTTTTTCTCCTTGTTTTATGACCGGCAAAGAAAGTACAAGGATAGTTGCATGTATATAGTCTTCCAGTTGACTAGACTGTTTGAGTACGAATATCAACTTAGTCCTCCTTCGCACTTTCCATCCAAACCGACCTCCAGTTTCCGAACATTCAGGAAATGAGGACTTCCGGAAACCTCTCAGAATCACCAGAGGCACCTAGCTAAGCCCCCGACATGTGGATTTAACAGTATATTCGTACTCACACTCCTAATCATCACGACCCCGAGACCCCCATAAACACGTATTTGGCCCCCAATATGGGCAATATGATGGCCAACCCAGGCCAACCTGTGACCCCATCCAGTGGCAGCAGGGCTACCATGGACCCTTTGTCCAAAACTCGGAAAAGACAGAAAACTTACACCACAGAATTTGACCCGTTTCTTAGAAACAACTATGACCCCCTGAGAACCTGGCATTGATTTCAACTCAGTACTCAATCTGACCCTCTGAAAGTTTCTATTCAGGAAACCTTGACCAACATGGACCCCCAACCATTTCATAGATAATGACCTTACGACACTCATGACTCCAGAACAAGACTACAGGCTGAGCCATGAATAAACATTTTCCACTC